>JAODAL010008832.1:0-114779 GCA_025379985.1 Phyllomedusa bahiana | reverse complement strand
AAAAAACATGAAAGAGAAGCAAAAGCAAGATGCGGGTAAGGAGCATTACAGTCATTTACAGCAGCTGTAGGGTGAGCCCCTAAAATAAACTCCACCAGTGGGCCCATAAAAACTCAACTGGTGGACCGCTAGAGTCAACTTCACCTGTGGGACCTAGACACCCCAGTCCGACACTGGCAGGGGGAAACTATAAGCTACATATACATGTGCAGGGCGAACCTATTAGGTACATATATATGTGCAGGGGGAACTATAAGCTACATATACATGTGCAGGGGGAAACTATAAGCTACATATATGCTACCTATATACGTGCTATCTATATATGTGCTGGGGGACCTATAAGATATCTATATATGTAAAGGGGGACCTATAACCTACCTATATATGTGCTGGGGGACCTATATACCTGCTGGGGGATGTATAACCTGCCTATATACCCACAGGGGGATATAAAACCTGCCTATATACATGCTGGGGGACCTATAGCCTTTCTATCTACCTGCTCGGGGACCTATAACCTGCCTGTATACCCAATGGGGTACCTATAACCTGCCTATATACCTACTGGGGGACCTTTAACCTGCCTATATATCTACTGGAGAACATATATTCTACACACCTACCTACTGGGAGACATATAAACTATATATCCATCTACTGGGGGACATGTAACTTACTGGGGGACCCTATTACCTACACTGGGGAACATATAACTTACTGCATTGTGAAGTCGCTAATAGTCGTTATGTTGTTAAGGTCTCAAGTCGACTGATAAGAGCTTAGCAATCGACTCCGGGGACTAACGCAGAGTCCTCAAATAGGGGGGCACAGGAACCTGGTTTTCCTGATAGGTGAATACATAGCTGAGTCTTCCACCATGCTGGGGGTGAGTGCGACTGTGGCACTGACTGGTTTTGGGTACAGCAAACTGTTATCTTTTAAATTCTGAGCCATCTGCTCGGAGGAGGCCGCTCATCCAGCAGTTGGCTTCTTGGACTCCAAGAAGGGGAGTCTGTTCTCCGAGCAATCTCAGCAGCTGCTGAGCTAAAATCCTTTACACTAAATGCTCTTGTCCTATGTTGTTTCTCTGTGCCTTTTCCTAACAAATGAGGCAGGTATTCAACCCCGAATGGCATACTTTCCTAGCTATGGCACTATTGGGAATGAGGTGAGGGACATATTAAAGAAAAGTTAGGGCCTCATGCATGAAAACGGTCTCGGTCTAAGACTTTCGTTGGTGCCCATATCTACCAATCAGACCTCCTTTTTCATTTCATATAGTGCTCTGAAAAAAATGAACAGGAGTTCTGATTGGTTGCTATGAGCAACAAAGAAAGCCTTAGACCAAGACAGTCTTCACACATGTCCCCCTTAGTATTTGAAAATACAAGGAAGATGTCAGCTCACCCACAGTTATGCGGCACCAGTAAGAGGATCGCACGGGAAATCGTCCAGAGCAAGACGCAAACAGCTAATCCACAAGTGAAAGGTAATCCAGCAAATCCAATGGTTGCAATAAAAATTGGTAAATTTATTAGTTGCACATAAAACCAACACCTCCAAAGTATTCCATGGCTCGACCCGGTGTGGGGCTAACCGTTTCGGACGATGCAACGTCCTTATCATAGCATAAATGAACCACCACATGCACATGTCTTATATACAATTACTAAAATGTACAGGTACTTACAACCTGGGGGCCGAATTCTCGGTGTTTCCATGCCGCACTGACACTTCCCAGACGCAATGTGCAAAACGGAAGTGATGAAAACAGACTTGCGCAGTAGATCCAACAGGCACTAACCTGGTAAGGCATATTAGTGCATGCGCACTGGAGAACATAGATATCCGCCAATTGAAATAGAAAGAAGCCTGTGTAAGTGCGATATGGATAAACCGGGACACGGATAAAAAATAAAAACAACAACAACAAGCTTAAAGACAACGCACTGAAATGAATATCAATAAAGGTACTTTGGATGAATACATACACGAAATAAGAAGGCTCAAACAGTGCTACAAAAGGGACGGGCAAAAATAGCAGATGTAAGAAACAAAACTTAATAGTGAAACATTAATTCTCGTTTGAGGTTTAACCCATTGGGTACTGATGTATCAAGGGTAAGTATCCAAAATGCCTCCCTATCATGTAATACTCGATTAATGTCCCCTCCACGTAATGATTTTATTACTCTTTCGATGCCCATAATTTTCAGACTACTTGTATTAGAATTGTGGACCTTCCTAAAGTGATTGGACAAATTCGATCTGTTTCGAACGGAAGTATTGGTGATGTCATTTAAGTGTTCCAGAAAGCGTGTTTTAAGTCTCCGAGTAGTGTTCCCTACATATTGAAGTTTGCAGGAGACACAGGTAGCCAAATAAATCACATGATGAGAATTACAGTTGATGTATTGGCGAATGGCATAATTACTTGTGCCATGTCTGTCCTGGAACTGTATGCCAGTATTCACAAAACTACATGTTCTACATGGGCTGGAACCACATTTGTGGAATCCGTTGTATTTCAGCCAGGAACTAGTAGGTTTGTTCGACAAGATCAAGTTAGGGGAAAGGACATTGCCCAAAGTGCGAGGTCTCCTCGCAATGACTTGACAGCCCTCCACCAAAATTGTCTCCAAAATTGGGTCTTCCATTAAAACAGTAAATGTTTCAAAAATATCCCACGTATTTGAGAAAACTGATCGCTCTGATCAAGAACTAGCAGACATTTTTTGTACTTAAGCAGAGAACTTGTCTTTGGCTGCTTATGGGTTAATAATGTGTCTCTATCTTTAATATCCACGATGTTGGATGCTCGTTGTAGCAATCCCTCAGGGTAACCCCTATGTTTTAGCCTGACACAAATATTGTGTTTTTCCGATGAAAATTGACTGAATTGCTTTAAATGAAAATCTAATGCCATCATGGCGATCTGATGAGGGATGCATGTGTACAGAGATTCAACATCGCAGCTCAACCACGTCCTACCATTTTCCCATACAAAATTCTCTAATCCTCTAAGTACGTCCTGTGTATCCTGTAAATGGCAGGGGGTCCTAACTACCAGCGGCTGCAATATGCCATCCAGCCATTGTGACAACCTTTCTAAAAGCGAACCAATGCCTGAGACTATAGGTCGCATGGGGGGTCTATCTGCATTCTTGTGAATCTTAGGAAGGGCATACATGATTGGCATTACAGAATGTTCTACAACCAGGAAATCTAATTGTTTCTGGTTGAGAGCACCAATAGACAAACCTTCTTGTAATAGAGAAAACATCTCTGTTCTATACTTAGATGTAGGATCTTGACTTCTCAGTGGTTTTAACCCAGCTTTCTAGGCTCCTGGATAGCAAATCTATCTAGTAATTCTACAATTTTGAAGTTGGGGATTTGTATAACTAGCCATTGGCATTATGCAGTCTGGAAAAGCTGGATAACAACCTTTGTGGAGCTGTGATGCAGGATACATTGCTTATAGAGAATAAACCAATGTCGTTTCTGATACTAGAAGATACCAATCTATCTGTCTACATAAATGGATGGGTGTGATGTTATAGAGGGTTTTGGACTAGGGTCCGAATGTTTGTTGAGCTATTGTAGCACTAGTGGGGCCGAGGTAGAAGATGGCGGTAATTTAGTCCTAGCAATGTCACAGTGGTTCTTACCTGAGGTCTTCTCTATCCGTTCCACCCCGCCCCTCGGCATACTCACCACCCCAAATATAGGGGATATTTTTTTTTTTTTTGTTTTTTTTTTTTTTGGGTTTTTTTTTTTTTGTTTTTTTTTTTTTTTTTATTTTTTTTTTTTTTTTTCTATTTCTTATTTTTTTTTTTTTTTTTTTATTTCAATATTCCAGTGTAAAACACCTGGATTTCCCTGGGACACGCTCTGAGTAAGCCTCGGTCCTGGTGGTGGTTGAGGAATTCGTGATGTTAGTGCAAAACTGAAAGACAGGGATGAAGTTGGAAATTGAAACAGGCTTATAGCTAGCGGCTCAGTCTGAATTAATTATTGCTCTTCTACAAAGATGGAGGAGTGCAATTCTCTAGTTGACAAAACTCGATCCACTATGCACATTGACAACACCAGACACAAAGTAATTCTATCCCGTCAATCTTTCTTCACAGCTCCCAGTCACATGATACAAAACTCCATTTCTTTGTAGTATCTGTCTGTGGGCATAAGACTGTATTCTCAAAATAACAGGTGACATTTGCGTAAAATGTTGGATCAAGCCAGTAGCAAATTTATCCCGGTTTTGAGCATGAGGCCCGAAGAAAGTTCTTCAACTAAGATAGTCTTACCCATGAAGCTCAGTGGCCATGTCATCCCACAAAGGTTTTATGCTCAGGAGAATTCTCTCCCAATTATAGTTTATTTGTGAGCATCACTTTCTGAGTAGCCTTTTGGTAAGGGGCACTGCTGTACTTTACCCCGATCCAACTCCATGCTTTCCTGAATTTTAGCTACTGTAACGTTGTCTGTATGCCTTACCCATCCTAACTGGGGTTAGCATGTATCCCTGTAAACGACTTTTTTTTTTCTCTGTTGGCGGTAGGCCTGTCCCTGAATGTGTGGATATGGGGTTTTCCTGTACTCCCACTTTTATTTCTCTTTTTGTGATTGTAGGTGGCTGGGCTCACATATTTTAGAGATGGTGAGGCGTGACCAGCAAAGACAAACTTCAGTTCTGTGCGCCTTGCTTAATGGGTGGGCGATGTCTTTTGTAATGTTCAACTTGTCATCAAAATTCCCAGCTAACTGCCCTTTGAAAATGCCTCCTAGTTTGCGACCCCCGAACTAGATAAGCATGTATGGCATATCCTGGCACAACAGAGAAACACTCTTTGAACGCATGTTACAGTAATTTTGAGAAGTTATTCACGACACAATTGTTTGGACTACACGGGCGTCAAAATTATTATGCAAATTTGATTGTGTCGATACAGATGTAGAAGTTTTTGTATTCATAGAAGACTCAGGGATGGTTTTTGGGCCTCACAAAGTAGAAGGACGTTTCCACATAAATAAGCAGACCACAGGTTTCTACAATATGTAAAAGAAAATATCTCTCACTGCCGAAACAGAAGCGTCATAACAGTGGCCAATGCCTTGGACAAGTAAAGAACACTTATAGATATTTCAGTAGAAAACTTGAGCCTGATCATAATACTGTCCAAGGATTGTGTGGTTTAATCCACGCACAGGCAGGTTTTGCAGATTCAGAAGGAAGAGTTTCTGACAAGACAATTGCCAGATAAAGAGAGAGCTGACCCAATAACCATTACAAAGCAGCAGAAACAGGTGATTGTAGAAGCGTCTGGAGCCCCCTGCGGCGCTTCTGGAGTCACACCAACCTCAAGGTGTGTAGGCACGACCAGAGGCTTGTAATTGGTCCATAAACCTACAATTCGGCCACCTCTTACCAGGTGCTTTCAGCAGAGAACGTCGTAGTAGGGCACACACGTACATGAAGATTCAATATGAAACAGTCCTTGTTTATAATGAGCTCATTTGTGTTCATCTATTTTGGCCCATAGATTGTGTTCCCATGGATCGTGAGTTGTAGCGACGCTTTTAGCAGATGATAATAAATATCCATATTTTTGTATTTTATGCTGCTATATAATATATTATGATAAATATATTTTGTCTATGTCACATATCTCCCCTGAAGAACCGTATCATAACGGGGGCAAACCTTCGGTAGTTTTTTAACCTTCATATAATGCACAGTATTCTTTCTAGGGTGGGGTCGTCCTTTTTGGGACGGGGTCCCACCTGTTAGGTAGGGCCTCATTATTGACAGGGTAGTTTGTATGTAAAGTATATAGTACCGCTATATTGTTTTTGTTTTTTTGATTTGATATTATATATATAATATAATATATATATATATATATATATATATATAGTATACAAATATATACATATATATTATTGTACTTCAATTCCCGATGCATTTATCCGGTTTTGTGAGCATATCATCATAAACTTTTAATATGATTACACTATCTGAAACTTTTTGCGCAGAGATTATCCTTGCTGACTTTTTTGAAAAACTGCTTTTTTGTGGAATATTTCTATGGAAGCAATTTTTTATTATACATATGTTTCATGAATCAATTATATATTTAATTAATAGATAAACCTTTAAGTTTTAGCCTTTATTATTTGTGTGTTACTGATGAGTGCCATGAAACCTTGGATGGGTCTCAGTCCGCCAACAAGGCTGCAATGTCAGCATGGAGGTGGCAGAGTCATTTTATTTGGGCCGGAAAGAGCATAGGATAGAGAGCTTGTGGTGCCTTAGATGTGTGAAAATGACCTCTGTAAATTATAAGGAGTTTCTGACTATCTCATTGGCGTTCATGGTGAACAAAGAAGAACCGTAATATTCTGTAGCATTAAGGCTCTTTTCATCCATGACAATACACCATGTCATGCTGCAAAGAATACCGCTGAGCATTGGCTGCAATAGGCATAAAAGGGAGAGAAACTCCATGCATTGTCCACCATCCTCTCCAGATCTCAACCCAATCGAGAACCGTTTTTTTTGTTATTTTTTTTTTTTTGTTTTTTTTTTTTGTTTTTTTCTTTTTTTTTTTTTTGTTTTTTTTTTTTTTTTTTTTTTAAGCAGTATTCCTGATGCAAAAGATCTATAGAGCGGTGGAGGCTATTCACAATCACAACCAGTCTGGAGGGCTTTCTGACTTCCAGCAAAGAAAGTCAATCAGAAACTCTCTAACAATTCACAAAGTTCAATGGGTGCAAGAATTGAGTAGGCTGATATCAAGAAGGGATCCCATGTTATCATGTATTTTGGCCTGTTACAATTTGTGTGGCTTGAAGAATAGCTTTATCATTTCAGTATAAATGATCTCATAATAGCTTGCAAATTCCAGAAATTATAATAGTTCATGTTCGTTTACAACCTATAAAAGGTTTTGTAACTATGTAGTGCAGAATAATTTGGAAGAGTGCATTTTGAAAAACCAACTGTTATCATTGAGGAGGTTTTGTCAATAAAACTTGATTTCTACTCAACTTAATTGAAGATTGTTTATCCAACATTATCCTACTGTCATTTTCATCGACCAATTAAGATCCAGTCAGTAGAACAATAACATTTGCATAATAATTTGGAATGCGGATGTAAATAATTATCCATGAGCATATTCGCTAGTTAAACATTTTTCTTGAAGATCTACTATAAGCCCAATCTTTGGAACTCAAAATGTTTCATATGACACGTAAAATAAAAACGAGCGCACGTGTGATCTCTACCCTTTGGGCACTGGGGTGTCTATTAGTAATCTATTTAATCTCAACAAGTTTCCGTTTAATGTGGTCTCTGTAATTGAAGAGCATTGCCAGTGCATGATAAGGGTTACTACATCAAACACTGTGGGTGACTTCCATAATGATAGGCCTGTTATGTCATAAAAGAAAATCCATAAAAAGAAGGCTGCACTTGCCACGATCAAGTGCCATCTGATGCGCCTGGAGAACCTTGAGCTTGACTGACCCTACACACGGCCCGCGTGATGGAATTTTGAGTTCTAGCAGGAAAAAGGGTTTATCTTGATTATGAACAACGACTTGTAGTATTGAGGGAGGATTGGTGGGGGTGGGGGGGGGTAAGGATCCCCTTCGAATAAGGAGCCAGAGTTGAGGAAACCTGACTACAAAGATGCAGCTCTCCAATATATTTAAAAAGCCTAGCCATAAATGGTGACAGGACAACGCATCCAGATGTATCATGCATTGGGTTTAAATATGATTAAAGCAGTCTATGTTTTATATGTGTATCTCTATAAATGTGTGTTTAAAATTTATATATTTTGCAAAACTGTATTAAAGTTGTATATTTGCTATAACCCTCGAAAGCCCATAGGGAACTGGCAACCCATCAGTCCAAGTGGAGTCCCTAGAGGTATTCCCCACAGTGGGTTTTTTCCCCTCTCCTGAGTGCTGCAGTGGTGACTCTTCTAGAGTCGAGGTTTTTTCCATGTTTTTACCGTGTCATGAAACTTTTAATAAACGTTTGGAACATATTTACACCTGATTAGCAGTGAAATGTTTGTTTATTTCGCATGTTCTTTGAGTTTCAATCATTGTCTTGGTGTCCATCACATATTTCACAAAGTCAAGAGACCGGACATCACCCAAATCAGTGAGTGTGTTCCGTATTTGTGTAACTACTCAATTTTACTTCAATGGCAGAGTGCTGCACAAAAGCAAGCAAGTCTATGGATACAGTAGAGTAGCTCAGAGTCATCCCCTGGCACCGCCGCACCTCCGCTTCCGCCGATCTTTGGTCCTACGGACGCACATACAGTTACAGGTTTTCTAAAGAGCGAGAGCGAAGGCCCTCTGCTCGCAAGTCCTCTGGTGAGCCGCAAGCTGCTAACTGGGATTAAACAGCACAGTGAAGGCGCGAGTGTCATCATGCTGCCTGCTGAGCGTGGTGACGTCCCACTCCGCCTGTGAAGGAAGACCAGTACCAGCGTCAGGACTTGGACAGGTGAGTACTGTAAGTATTTTATTTTTATTAGCCTATACATGTGCAGGGTAACTTATAAGCTACTATACATTGTGCAGGGGAAACTATAATCAACCATAAATGGCAAGGGAACTATAAGGCTACCTATACTATGTGCAGGGGAAGCTATAACTACATATACATTTGCAGTGGGAACCTATAAGCTACAGATACATGTTCAGGGGTAACCTATAAGGTACATATATATGTGCAGGGGGAACCCTATAAGCACAGTATACATGTTGCAGGGAGTAATCTATAGGTATCATATATTGTGCAGTGCGAAATCTATAAGTGCTACATATGCTACCTATATACGTACTTGGGTTGACCTATAAAGTTTACGCTTAGACATGATATCTAATATGTGCTGGGGTCCCCTAATAAGCTATGAAATACTACTGGGGGGACCGTTAACCTACCTGTTGCTGGGAACATATAGACCTGCCTAGTAATTCCCACAGGGGAATATAAAACCTGTCCCCATATACCCTACTGAGACCCTACAACCTGCCTATATACCCCTTGGGACCTATAACCTTATATGTACCTTGCCTCAGGGACCTATAGCCTGCTTGCACACAGCACACTGGGGTACCAATAAACCTGCCTATGATACCATACTGGCGGACCTATAACCTGCCTATATATCTATTGGAGGGACATATAAGCCTACACACCTACCATACTGGGAAGACATATAAACTAATGTGATTGAATCCTGAAAACTGTCTAGGTCTAAGACTTTTATTGTTGCCCATAGCACTAATCATAGTGCCCGTTTCAATTTTTGAGAGCTCCAAAATAAATGAACAATGGTGGAAAGAGAGACGAAACCCAGCGATCGATTGTTGCGATATGGGCAACAAAGAAGTCTTAGACCTGTTGGGGTCGTAATTACCAACATTGGGGGTTCACCCGTTTGCCCCGTATTCCAAATTTCGGAGCGGAGGAACTAATATCGGCCTGATAAGAAGAACTGAGAGTCCAGACACAAGGGTCTTGGTCCAAATTTTGCGTTCATGTTCCAAGCACAACTGAACTCACAGAACATTCACACACATTTTTGTATAAAGCTACAAACAAGATAAGGCGCAGGCGCATGTATAGAAATAGAGGTAATCGCGAGGTAAGTCCGTATATTTAGGTAGCTATTGAGTACAGTTCATTGGTCCACGCTGTTCTCTGGAAAAGACCTCATCCCACAGCTTCATTGATTTTCCATTGGGTTTAAGCCATTCATCAGACAGAGAACTGATAAGCCGATGTTAAATCATTCTTGGAAGCCGATACGGATGTCACGTCCTGCACTAAAGCCCCAATTTAGCTGAGATGAACCTTTAAGGACCAAAAACCTTCTTTATGTGCAAAATGGAGGGAAATCATGAGAGAATACACCCAGGAGAAAAACTTGGGAATTTCAACAGTTAATAAGCAAGTGCATAATAATTCAAACCTCACTACCTTCACAATCCCCCCTAAAGGAACCAAGATTTTCTCCACTGTCCAATTGGTCCTTCCTGAAACTAAGAAAGTTGCATAAGGAGGCTTGTGGAAACTGCTCACACTGGGGTAAAGGGTGTGGGATTCTTCAGATAGAATTGTGTTGAAACCCGCGGGGGGGGGGGGAGAATTCAACACGCAACTTTCCGTTGACCTAACTAACATGTGAGATTTCCCCTAGAACTGTCCCTTCATAATCAGAGAATTGACTCTTGGGTCATACTTAGGGGGGTCTTGGTAAGAGGGGGATGTCCGTGGTAGGTCCTCTTCATCACACATCAGAGGCTCCTGCTCGTGCATAAGGAAAGTTCCTGAGGTAGCTCCTCCCGCAGCTATCCTGGCCAATAGATTTTTGTAGAGAGGAATGCAGCAGCACAGTATAAACAGTAGCACCACTAATATAATTAGCTTACCATGCCCACCTGCTGTAACCAGCGCTTCCAGCCTCCAGTCCAATCAGTAAGCAGGAGGCTCCAAGAAGTATCCAACCCTGAGTTCTCCTATAAGTTCCCATGGACAGACACAACTCTAATATCATCTCGGTCAAGGCAGCGCGAGGAAAAGAGACGATGCTAGTTGTGCAAGAGGTCAAATTGGCTTATCCTCGTCTTATACTACCAATCCTAGTGATATCATACACAAGGTCATGCGTCTGACTCCTAGGAATGCACTCCATGGGCGCAAGTTACAGTATCTAACCTCATCGTGTCACACGACAAGTCGTCACACACTCTCGGCGATATATTCTATCATGACACACGACCATAGCGTACTACTGCCTCATCTCTCGAGAGTATATCATCTGAGCGATATCTCAAGAGAGTTCTAACAATATCGCTTAAGTATCACACTTTAGCGATGCCGCCTATACACTTGCAAGCAGATGTCAGACTCACTCTCTGTGAGAAACCGCTCTTCTCCTACTCGATGTGATCAACATTCTATACACAACTCCATCCACATTCAAGCAAGTAGATAACTAAGTTATAGAGATAAGAAGAGAGCCTCTGGATTTGGGTACAACGCGCGCGCATTGAGCATACGACTCTTTACTCATCACACTTATCTTGCGGAGATTTATATATGACACCACACCTACAGAATATTCTGACACACATACTAGCGTCTGGCACCAAAATCATAAGCCCGTGTGTTCTTGCGTATCCAACACTCAACAAGTCGAGCTGAAGCGACATGCTTCGACACTGCTCGGTTGAGAACACTCTCTTTACTTGACAGATAAGGGTCCATATACTCACGATTAGAGCTCATCGCCACGGAGAATTACTCATTCTGTGATGGGAGGGTGCGCGTTCTCGATAAATCTATCGCTATTGGGTTACTTCATCTCATGGGTATGTGAAGGGTATGGGGGGGTAATATGTACGTAGAGGACAGATCGTTGTAGTACAGCTTGATGCTGTATCTTGGTAAGTATATCTGTGTAATCTATGAACGAAGTCTGTCGTATAGTAGATATTATTGGAGGTGTGTGACGAGCATCGAACAGAGATGGTTCTAATAGGATCTAAGACACGTTGTGCGGATGTGGTATTACTGCGGAGAAGTATTACGTACATACACTGATTTCGTGTAGTGAGATGACCAATATGAGACATATTCAATGTGTATATCAACGCGGATCGATATATATATGCAGAAAGTTGGTGTAACTAGGTACACGGTGCTTTGGGACTTTCTTATATAGTGTTTCGTGAGGACTAGTCTTATGGAGATTTGGTATGGGACTATCTGAGGTTTTGGTTATTAGAATGGCACTGGTTGAGTGAAGACAGGGACGCATTTTATTATGCACGAGTATGCACACTGGAGTGATCACTCTGACACGTGGTTACGTGCAGGTAGATCTGTATATTATATGCGAGAAGGGTCAACGTAATGGAGGCGCACATCATTTGTTACAGAGTCATACAACAATTGCGAGATTATGTCTAGTGTGAGAATGCGGGTACGCACGATTAGCTTTATAGATGAGTATCACACTTTCTGTTTCAGATATATCTCACTCGCACTGTGATTAATGTGAAGTGAGGGTGGGAACAGGGAACAGTGGTGCGACACTCGATCAGCGACATGAGGAGGAGTGGAACACACTCGGTATGCACACACAGATGGCTAGAGACGCATTGGGGTATCAATTGGATATTATCACATATATACGCACTCAAGAGACTTGGTCGTGAGTATGACATGAGATCTGACGTGTGTAGCGATGATATGTTTTGAATACACGATCTACGGATCACAGTTTATCTACGGTTGTGTGGTTAGTAGGGATATACGCGAGATATCTGGAGAAGTGTGGATCGATCGATATAGAGGAGTGACACAGACACCGATGGCAGTGTAAGTACGCTTGTGTGGTTTGAGGGGCGATGGGCAGAGGGTTGATGATAGTCACAACACAGACATGGCTCGATAGATCTATGGGAATTATCATAAACATGTACTACACACACTTTGTTATACAAGGTGAGATATGGCGATGTCGAGAGCACTCTCCGGGACTGATTAGACACAGTGTAGGAGTTGCAATGCGTGTGATGGTGACAAGTGATCTAGTCTAGGCACTTAGGTGTTAGGTGCGGCGAGATACATGTATAGTGATCTAGTGATGACACAGAGTAGTACTTGTGACAGTATGTCAGAGGAAACACTTGGTGTGGTGTGTGATGTATGGTTGACATCATGAGATAGTCAGTGGGGGGTTGAGTGGGGGGAGATGATGCGTCACAACTATAGAGGGGGAGGGCACACGCTGGGGGGATTTGACAGCAACAGACAGATTACTGTGGTTGGCGATGGTGGTGGTGACAGGGAGGGGGGACTGCTAGGTGGTCGGGTACATGATTGGGCGCGTTGGTGTGATACTTATAATATGGACCTGTGTGATAGAGTGTAGTGGCAGTGGGTCGAATAGAAAGTTACACTCTTAGGAGTGCCAGGAGGGGTGGCACAGTATTCTACACAGGATAGTGGGACACCACGGTGCAGACGAGTGTGTTCTCGGTTGGTGTAGATATGACTAGAGACTCTGATCATGTGTGCGAGGCACGCACTTGTGTGAGCACAGGGACAACGAGCATGTGTACATGAGAGGGCGAGTGGGACACAGAGTATGTACGATAGAGTTAACTGAGTTAGTAGAGTATATATGATTGTTAATGGTTGATTTGTAAATGCATTATTTGATGTTATGTGTTAATGAGGTAATATGGGTGTATGTTGAAGATGAGGTTAGGGAGCTTATCATATGGAGTGATTATATATATATGTAGGAGTGAGGTAATGGATTGTTAGCATAGTAGGGTGACGGGAGTACTTATATACTGACGACATGACGTAGGTATAGAAGAGAGATGATATGGCACACATGATGACGAGTACAGGTAAGTATATACATAGGCGTAACACTAAGATATAGTGGTGGTAGTAGACACACGCGGTACACACACAGCTATCTATAGGATTAGAAAAAGTGGGTAGAGTAGTGGATGTGGGAGATTGCGACATAGGATGTAGTCTGAGACTTTCTTATAAACATTCACAATCGTATTCAGTAGGACACAACGTGCGCGGGATGTAGTTGACGCTAGATGCACTACGTAACATATATATGTCAGTTAACAGGGTAATAATAGCGTCATGTGCTGATCATTCTGGGGTTTCAAAACATATGGGTGGAGAGTCTAGTGGCTGTCGATATGTACTTCATACACAGTGTGAGTGAGAATAGGGACAAGGGTTAGTAATGAGATATTCAAACAATAAAATGTATGTGGAGATCTCACTGATAGGGTCAAGGTGTTTGGATCAGTGGCGGTGACGTATTGCGATGTGAGGGACACGGCACGTATTGATATCAGGTACAGGCACACTTTATATCGTGTAGGAAGGAGGATAGAGTAAGATTCGTTAATTGTGTCAGAGTGTGTGACTGGAGGCAGACAGTGCACACACACATCATGGAACGAGCTATAGACAATACTTCTAGTACATGAGTACAGTAGGGATTGCGCAGCGAGTGTTAGAGGGGGCGTGTATATCTAGTGATGGGAGCGGACACGGGGGACACATGTGAACGGATGCGCTGGAGGAGGGTGGATAGTTGTGAAACACATTCGTGTTGGAGTGAGTGGGGGAACTGATTTAATGAGGCGAGAGTGGGGACAGAGTGCACAGAGGGGATGGTGGCATATTATGGCATATGGATGTAGTTTGTGACAGTGTCAGTTGGTCTATATGGGCAGCACGAGAGACGTGTAGTGTACTGTCATAATGGGAGTCGTGTGGTGACGGAGCGTAGTCACAAGGGTTGTACATTGGATCTCATGCAAGTGAGTAGGACACATGTAGTATAGACGAGAGAGAAGGGGCTACATGCATAGGACAGGGGACATAGACTATGCGACTGATTGACATGAGTGACTCTGACATGTATGTCTCTGACACTGGTAGAATGT
Organism: Phyllomedusa bahiana; assembly: GCA_025379985.1. Lineage (NCBI taxonomy): Eukaryota > Metazoa > Chordata > Amphibia > Anura > Hylidae > Phyllomedusa > Phyllomedusa bahiana. Next base: position 100,238 of record JAODAL010008832.1, on the reverse strand, counting down.
GTACGCGTTGGATAGTGTCGGAAGTAGTAGGTGTACCTGTGTGGTGCTGTGATAGACACAGTATATGGGGCACAAGTATAGGATGATTGGACAGCGAGGTGGAGTTATATAGTGTGGACAGGGGGCGGGGGTGCACTTGGGACAAATGATGAAGGCACGTGCACATAGTGGTGCGGCATTGGACATGTGAGTAGGTGTACACTCAGTGTATTAGAGGTGAGCACTTGAATGGGGGCGTCAGTAGGAAGCGGCGATAGGGAGGGTCTACATATCTCATAGAGGCGTTTGTCTCTGGTTATAGAACACAGCTGGTAGGTTGCGAGAGGACAGTTGTCACGGTTAGTAGAGACACGGCATAAGGTCGATGGAGCACTGGACACATCACAGATGTTATTGCTCTTTGCTATTAGGTGGTGTATATTGTGGGGGACACTGACACTGGAGAACGGAGGCGTGACACACACACAGTCTTGGCGTTCACAGGAGTGCATTGTATGATTGATGACAATTGGAGTGCATGCGGGTATGTGGCGCGTAGATGAGCATATGTGAAATGGGCGCGATGGGTATATAGCTGAGAGACTGTGACAACTAAGATCATGTATTTAGGAAGGGTTTTTGGTGAAGGGGATATAATTGGGTGGGGTGATAGGGTAGTGTGTAGTGGGACGTGACACAAGAGATTGAGAGTTGTGTGAAAGGGTGGGGGGAGAGATATCATCACTCTGATGGTGAGACGAAGATTCTATCTCGGTGCTTGCTATGAAAGAGAGACAGTATACTCTTTCTGGAAGTTTTTTTCGGTGTGATACACGCGACACTTACTCATATCTTCATGTCGTTTAAGGGGAGGACACACATCGATCAAGATAGTGTAGTTTGAGGAAGATGGAACAGATATTGCGCCACACTCAGAAGCGAGATTTAAGTATCGGTAAAATATATTTCTACTGTGATAGGTTTTAGGTTTGATATATTTTTCTGTTAGAGTTGTATCTAATAATTTTTAGTGATTGTGATACGGTGATGAGTTTAAGAGTGAGATTTGGAGAGTGATGTGCAGATGTGTGCAGTGAGGGGAAGATGGTACGAGTGCATAGTAGTCACAACAATTACATGTATGTAGATCAAAAAGCTTCATATATGTTTCAAATGACTATCTACTTTGCGATAGTAGTCACACAGATGCATGTTTCAGCTACATCTAGTGTTGGAAGTAATCTCATGAGTACACACTGTATTCTCACACACTAGGCACTGCTAACGGGAGTAAGTCATGAGTATAAGTCTAAAACGTTTAGATAGGTCAGCGTCTGTGCGCGGGCGGTGCGGTAGATGATGCACTGAGTGAGTTCTGGAGGAACACGCGACAGAGTAATTCAGGATTAACTGAGATAGGCAGTCTATGTACACAGGTCGTCCACGGTTGATTAACAGTTTTTGCTGTATCGAGAAGCGTGAGTACACGGGATATACACACAATACTGGTGTGCGCAGATATTTGACACACTTAGGGAAGGGTATATTCACGACTCAATTGGAGAGTTAAGTCACAGTGGTACATTACAGTCAGAACACCATTACGTGATTTGTAGGTGACACAGAGCACAAATTACAGGTTGTGTGACGTAGTGACACTCTTTGGGTATGAGAAACATAGACAGGTTTTGTAGGTAGGAGTGGTTGTGGGTGGTATATGAGACGAGAGGACACTCATGAGAGATGAGTCAATATACGCTATGAGCGAAAGGCGGGATGCAGGATGTGGATGTGACTGATGGGAAAATGTGACAAAATGGAGGATTAGTATTACAAGTCAGTTGTCGCGATTTCAGTGGGTACGGTGATCGGAGATTTGAAGTAGATATGATGAGAGGTGGATGACATGTCACACAACTCCGGGAACAACAACACGTGGGTTGGTTGCAGAGGTACACAGCAGACTACAGGGAGAGGGTAAGTAGGTATGGATGATAGCTGGTCAACAGATCGCGTCTCTTTGACACAGTACACTGAGGTATTGGAAGACGCAGCTCATAGATGACAGTTGGTGGCGGTAGTGGATGTGGGTGGAGTGCGCACGTGGCTCTGATACTGTGTGTCGGGAGAGTAGTCATCATCATACATTAAAGATGGGGTGTGATGAGAGTTGATTAGTGTGAGTGTGTTAGGGTGGGAGTTGAGAACATAGAACGGGGTGTATAGAGGTCGTGGTTGGACTGACGTGATATAGCACATGTGGTATATAGGTGACATCATATTGTGAAGGAGCACATGGAGACACTTCTTCATGTGGGTGTACTGATAGTCAGTGTGATTAGTGTGAGAGGTGATTTTTTATATTAGACATTGGGGTGAGTTAGTAGGTGGACAATAGTTACATGGGAGTGTGAGCACATAGACGATACACACACAGAGTGTTGAGTCACATCATGTGTCAGTCAACTGACTAAACGGGTAGTTGGAATTATACAGGGGATCACTTAGGGAGCATATGTATACACATGGGAGCATGAGGGTTATAGTACTAGTTAATGTGTAATCAGTTTATATAGATATTACACTGTGAGAATGGAATGTTATATGTTGGTGTCATGCGGCGATGGAGGACACGAGATAGTAGTTGAGTTTGACTAGACAATTTACTTCACATTTATGGTAAATGGTGAATAAGGGGGTATGGGGGTTTTATTTGGAGTAGCTAGGGGGGGGGAGGGAGTGATAATGGAAAGGAGGTTAAGGGGGGGGGTGTGCTATAGATATATGCACTGAGTGGGTGAGTGATAGTTGTGTTCTTGTTGAATGGGGTATATATCTTCTCTTATGTCATGTAGAAGAGAGAGCGAGTGAGTGTGAGTGTGAGAGCGAGATGTTATATATCTGTATATTGATGTAGTTTGGTAGTTATATACTAGTGGGATTTGGTGCAGTAGGGGGGTGTTGAGAGAGTCGCGGATACTCAGTGGTAGTGTATTATTATGTATATTATTGTTCGTCTATCTGACAGGGTGATAGTGTTTTTATTGAGTGAGATTAATTGAATGAACACTATCTCTCTCTCTATATCTCCTACTGTATTATTCTCTCTTCTCTATAGGGGGGGTATTTCTCTATAGTGTATGAGGAGAGGTAGAGAGAAGATGAATAGGGATTGGTGTGTCAGGGAGGCTATGGGAGATTATTTAGAGAATAGGGTTACATATACATGAGGGATGGTGGGTAACATGTGTGGTAGTGAATACTTTGACTCTGGTCGGGAGGTGACGGAGTACTTGATCTTCTTTAGTGTGTACAAACACGAGTTTTACGTGTTAGTTTAAGTATCTACTTATGGTAGTCTATCATATCTCTCTCATATCTGTTATTAGTATGTCAGAATAGATAGAGGTGATTTACTTGGACAGGGTCACAGTATATTAGGAGATGAGGTCATCAAGGACGGCAACATGATACTTGATGATAACATACTTTCATGTGACAATTTTAGAGTAGACGGTGAGGATATGACACAATGGATAGGAATTAGTTCTTATTGATGTGACACTGTATCTTCATCTAGTGCAGAGATATAATAGAGTGAATTTGTGGGTGTGGATTTATATGTAAAATTCTAGATGGGTCATATTTATGGACAGTTCTTTATACAGTATGATATGTGTAGGTTGTGTAGTTTATGGGGAGGTTATGGTAGGTAGGTGGGGTGGTGGCGGAGTTGCGTATAAGTAAGTGTGGTGTATGGTGAAGTGGTCTAGGTGATCAGATCCTGCTGTTAATTCTTCTTATGGTTATATAGGGTAGGGGATCTGAGTTGAGTGACTTGTTCTCTGGGGGTGGTTGTCTCTTAGATGTTCACATCTGTAGGGTGAGTTATAGTTGGGGGGTGAGGAGATAGAGTAGAATGGTCACGAGGAGGGGATTTGTAGGTTGGTTGGAGGTGATGGGTAGGGTAGATGACATGATAGTATCTTTACGGATGGTAAAGGATACAGGACATGGGATGGGAGTGATTCTCAGCATTCAGAGATGTTCTGTGACGGATAGGACACAACTGGATGTGAGGGGATGACTTAGGTAGTTAGAATGAACTAAGTGACTGCTGGAGTAGAGTGTTCTAGGCAAAAGAATGGTGATGAGTAGGGGGGATGGAGTCATGTTTGGAGACAGACGACTGACACTGCTATAGTTGAGGGAAGAGACATGCTTTGGGGAGTAAGGACGGGGGAGAGGGATGAGAGGATGTGATCTTCTCTCTAGCGAGAAGTATGACTGGGGGAGTGCAGAGAGAGTGAGTATGAATGGAGTAATAAAGGTGGTTGGTGAGATGTATATACACTAGATGTTAATAGTGTGGTAAAACGGTTATACATATAAGCTAGAGTATTGCATATCATATGAGGTGATGGAGATGTAGATGTGATGGAGATGAAGATGTGATGACGATGACTTGACAAGGAGACGACAGGGACAATGGGCTTGGGTGATTGCAGAGGGTGGGGATTAGGATGGGGGAGTGAGATATGTCATACGGGTATGTGATGATGACATTTACACGAGCGTTAATTATGCAGTGTGACTATCAGATGTGAGTATACGAGCGGTAGAGAGGAGTGGATAGAGTGAGGCGGCACGTCAGGAGAGTTGGGGAGTAGGAAGCGCTGACTAGAGGTAGAGGGTGAAGGACAGTACATCAACAGCACACAGTGAGAACGGACATTAGCAGCCTTAGACGTGAGAGGTCACGCAGAGTGAAGGTACTTGTGAGTCCTAGAACAGTTGACACACATATAGATTATTGGTACTGATACTCAGTATATGTATATACTATGTATGATTAGACAGAGCACTGGAACAAGTGGATAGGGAGAGAGGTCTATCAGACAGACAGTTATATAGGGGGTATATAGGAGTGAGAGGGTTTATGGGGTCGTGAGACTGGGAGGAGTATCTGAGAGGAGGGTAGAGTGTGAAGTGAGGATATTACAGTATGACGTAGATAGAGACTACAGAGTACTGGGTCTAGGTAAGAGAGAGTGCAACATAGCGAAGGTATGTGTGACAGTAGTAGTTGGAGAGAGTGATACACACTTACAGATTGGATATGAGATTTTTAAGTGGAGTGATGTCATGGGGGATCATCTAGATAACGACATGGGGGTATCAGTAGTGAGTACAAGGATATTTGGTTAGACACACATCAATCTGGCACAAGAGGGCGAATAGACAGTGGGGATAGTGATGATAGGGCTATCATTCACGAAGATGACAACTCACCAAGAGGAGAAGCATTATTGACAAAAGACTCATGGCACAACATCTATAAATAGTGTGAACAATGATGGACATGGAGCGTTAACTACAAATTATGAGCAGGGACAGTGTGAAGTGATGAACAATAGGAAGACAACGACAGAAGAGGAGTCACAACATGCGAGACATTGATGAGTATTATATGAAAGGAAGAGGAAGATTGGTGGATAAAGTGTGATGTGAGAAGAAGTGGATAGTGAAAAGGGGTAAATGTTATAGACAGTTGGTTGTAAGTGTTTTGTGGGTTTAGGTAGGGAAGGGGGGTGGATTAGTGTGTTTGGGGAAGGGGAAGATGAGGGGGAGGGAGAATAATAAGGAGATGGATGTTAAGGGTATGGGGGGGGGTGGTGGGGGGAGTGTGGAATTGGTGAGTGAATGTTTTTTGTTATAATAATGGAGATTGAGGTATTGGATTAGTAAATAGGTAATGGGGGTGAGTAGATTTAGGGATTAGGGTGTGATGTGTGATGATACAGGAAGAATATAAGGTGGAGATTATAAAAGGGGTGAAATAAGAGGAGTGTATGAATGTGTATCTTACGTAATGAGTAAATGGGAATTGTGAGGATAAATAAATAAATGGAGAATGGGGAGGGTGGAATTCCAGCGTGTTGCCACGCAACAATGTGAAGGTTAACTGGGAGCCGAGCTGACGCTGCAACCAGCCAGAGCGGTGAACGAAGCAGGTGGGCGAACGGCGGAAGTGCGAACTCAGACCTCGAGTCTTCTTCACAGCAGGCAGTCCAACCCGGTAGCTCTTTAGAAATTTCTGGACGACGAGGTTTTCATGACATGTGGCCAGCAAGGATGTGCTCCAGCCTAACGAGTCTTCAGGGCGGCCAATGCAGATTTCACCCGTTATCGCACACCACCTGCCTGGCACAAGTTCTTGTCACCCAGCCAGCGCTCGGTCTTGTTGCGGAAAGCCGTCCACAGCTCCTGACCTGTGTAGGGACGGTCACCCCCAGAGACATCCACCGAGCTCACCTGTTCGTTACTGAGATTCACAGGGCCCTGACCCAGCGATGACAGGCCTAAGGTCAGCAACCGATATACCCTGGTATGCGTGTGTGTAAATGCCAGCACTGGAAGGAGCACTTTCTCTGGTCCCTTTACCTCCAGTGCTACCCCCCTCTTTGCTCGCTTACCACTGAATTTCGCTCCATGTTTGAAGAAATATAAAAATTTGAGAAGATGAAATAGTATTTTGGAAAGTCTCTTATTAAACAGACGGCAAATCACAGCTATTCTCAAATCCTCTAATCAAACAAAATTGCTGATTCAAATTTAACAAATCTGGACTGGGGACAAAGTGTAAAAAAACACCGTACGTTATGTTTTTAGTATAATTACAAGTTTGTTTTGGTACCTTTCAATTCACCTGTTGGTGACTATAAAATTGCTGTATGAGATAGATAGTGCACGCTATCTGAATGAACAAAGGCTGCAGTGCGCCAAAGTCAAAAAACACGTATTTGTTATAGATTTCTGATGATACAAGGTATTTTTGGCACCTTTCAATTCACCTGTGGTACTATAAAATTGCTTGTATAAGATATAAGTGCACTGCCCATATCTGAATGAACAAAGCTGCAGTAAGCGCCAAGTCCTAAAAACACAGTATCTGTTATAGACGGATGATACAAGGTATTTTTGGCACCTTTCAATTCACCCTGTGGTGGACTATACAAATTGCTGTATAAGATATAAGTGCACGCAAACTGAATGAACAAAAGCTGCAGTGCGCCAAAGTCAAAAAACACTATCTGTTATAGATTCGATGATACAAGGAATTTTTGGCACTTTCAAATTCACCTGTGGAGACTATAAAATTAGCTGTATAAGATAGTATAGTGCAAAGCAATCTCAATGAACAAATCCTGGACTGGGCAAAAGTTCAAAAAAACATGATTCTGATATAGATTCTATTGATACAAGGTATTTGTGGCACCTATCAACCTGTGTTGACTACAAGACATTGCTGGAGTCAATTTAAGTGCAAGGTGGATATATAACAAGGTGGAAGGGTAAAATTGAAAAAGAACACCTAACCGAATGTATACTGATAATAAAATAGGTGAGTTTTGCACCTAACAAAGAGACCTGCAGATAACAGAAATGATGTGTATCCTAAAAATAAGTTCACATTGCCCAATATCCAGGAAATATTTCAATAAGCAAACGTTAATAATGAAGAGTATTGCATTGCAATGTCAGTACACAAAGTCCTGGAGAACTTTATACTGTGTCCTTTAATAGAGCTTGTCTGTGTTCGCACAAGCCCACCCCGCCCCGCTTTCCTCCCCGTGACATTATAGCGATAGATGCTGCTGTTAAAAATAATCTATCTAACCACCTAAAATCTTCCAATTTCTAATCTAACTAACACTTAATAGTAGAGGTTATCTCTGGTTGAAAAATAGTATGATTTCGCTGATAGTTTAGGAGACATGCAGAGCGCACGGCCAACTAGTATGAAACGCTGAGAAGACTGATGCAGAACAGAAGGCTGTTCTATTTAAAACGAGGTCATGTTGATTTTTTCCAGCCAATCGCAACCAACACATCCCAGTCATGACGTCGCACACACATCTCACCCTGCTCTATTCTGTAAAGCTGATTGGCCTGGCCGCCAAAATGTCCAGTAATCACCGAAATGCGCGCTATTAATAGATTATTCGCATACTTTTTAACTAAATTATCGTGTGATCGAAAAATCCCGATTCCATAAAAACCGGCCGATTTCAACTTTGTCGATAAAAATCGCTCAACACTACTAACTGATCATCAGTGAGTTGCACCTGCTAAATTTTTCTCATGTAGTATGGGGGCTTATATTGCCTCCTACTGGGAATAGTTTATTGCCAAGCCAATGAGCTCTAAGTATGGCCTTGTCTCTGTGTTTTTAAGTAAATAATATCCTATTCTTTGATTTACATTAAAGAATTACAGTCTTAGGGGCCATTTACACGGCACAGGACAAATACCGGTCAGTTCACACGGCCGCCGGAGACGGCCTTTCTCCGTGGTTAGCGGAGAAAAGCCCTCCCCCTTCACATAGACATTTTCAAAGTTCCGTCCAAAAACCATTCGGAAGAATGAACATGTTCCTATTGATTTTCGGACCGCCGGTGTTGCTGAAAAAACCGCCGGGCAGAAAATCCGTGCAGTGGGGACTGATGCATAGATTTTCCATTAAGGTCTGTGTAAAAGTTGTCAGCCGTTTCAGCAGTTTTTAAAAACGTGAAAAACTGCTGAAAACAGTGCCGTGAGGTACAAGGCTTACAATACTTAAATGGGTTTTTGCCACCTGTAATGTTTGACAGGTTGGAACCTCCAAAATGGTATTTTAATAACTTTTCTAAATATAATTTGTAATTAAAAAAGTGAAGATTCTGAGAGCTACAGCTTTTCTCAATCCCCCTTAAGGTTACCCTCAAAGCTTTCCCTTGTCACGACCAGGAGCTGAAAGGCCGCGCTTGGTAATCACATCTTATCTGATGACAGCAGTAATGAATGGTCTTTTAAGCACCGGAAGCATATGAGTTTCTTTTTGTAAACAGAATAACTAGCAGTAGTGTTATTAGATCCCTGCTTTATCTGATGAAGAAGCGTTCAATCTGACTGTTTAGAATAGGTGTCTCTTGTATCCAGAATTCACAAGTTAGCTTGTATTATTTGATTGAACATGTCGCAGGATCCCTTATGCATGGCTCTGTTCTCTGGCCCATTGGTTTTTAGTGTGTCTATGTGCGTCTCTTCGGCACCGTGATTTGTTTACATTACATAAGCAGGCTTAGCAGATAAGGTTACTCCTGGACAGTTGCCGACCTGAGGTCTCTTTGTTCTTGCTGTAATAGATCCACTGTTGTACTGTTTATTAGTTCACTTTCCTAAGATTTTGAGACGCTCCCTTGGATTCCTCACTCCCCCTCCCCTCTCCTCTATCCCCTGCATCTTCATGACTCAGCGTGATTTGTTGACATCTTGCTCTCATGCTGAACGGAGGTCAGTACTTGGTCTGTTGGCAAATCCCCTTTAAGGAGCTCATATTTACATTAAATCATAGCCTGTAAACTAACACTGCTTCTGAGTGAAAGATTATTGAGATAAACAAACACCAGAACATGGCCACCAGAGCCATACTGCAGTGTCATGTAGTGCGCTTATGTAGGAAGCGTGGCTTCTGATTGACTAATGATATCCATGATTTCTCACTAGACAAACCAGAGTTTCTGGGAAAAAAAATAGTAAAATGTTTTTTTAAGGTGATATCGATCTATATAGCTAATAACGTAATTGACTATAGAACTAGGTATTTATTACGTCATCACCTACCATAAGGAAGGAAGGCCTTAGTGTAGCAAAATATTTTCCAATGTGTTTTATTGAATATTTCCATGTCAAACAACATTGTACATTATACAGGTAGACAGTTAAACATTGTACCTATAACAATTATCAGAATAGTCAAATTAACAATCTCTCTTTGTTATATTAGCTTTTTGCATCATTCAATGAGACATAAGGAAAAAACCCATTTTTACTATAAAACCTCTTCCCTTAATTTCCCCCCTCCCCCCAACTTAATAAACTTATGAATGCAGGGGACAGCACTGGTTCTGTTCCTCTGGATAACTCCAGTTTTACTTAACTCTGCATGATGTCTAGTGCTGTTCCTATAAAATTACTCTTAATGAGTACTATTAGTGATTCGGTAAGACTTGTAGGAAAGGGAAAAAGAAACCAGAAAAACCGTAAAATATGGTTCCATGTCCCTCCCCATAAACCACATAAATGACATATGAACCATCTGAGCTTCTCAGTCCCCCCAAAGTTAGGCGGTTTAATGGGCGAGTAGCGCGAAACCGTCCCCCCTGTGGGCTCCCCTCTTCTACCCATACTATGGGTCAGTATCGGTGGATCCCCCTCCAAAACTGTATTTTGATACCATGCGGTTAAGTTAAAAACTATTTCTTATAGCATTTTTGATACGATCTGGGCAGCAAAGAGGGTAAAGCTTTCCCAGATCAAAAAGAAATTTTCAACCCAGGATTCTTTTTGTAGAGACGCCTCCACCCAGCCCAAATTTTCATTAAATACGATGTTTTCTAAAAATAATTTTAAAGGGGGGTGGTGTTTCATGAATCCAGTTTGTAAGATCGTCTTCACTCCCGCTGCTACGAAAAATGTAGAAGCTTCCTGCACCCTGGTTTTACAGGGAGTATCTTGTGTGTTTATATGACCGAAAATCGCCCACAATGGGTTCGGGGCATAATTTGTGAGGTTGGAAGTGGTGAATATTTAAAATTTTTGTCCCAAAAAGGTTTGAATTGTGGGGCAGCTCCATAAACAATTGGAATACACTCCCCGGCCACTTTATTAGGTACACCTGTCCAACTGCTCGTTAACACTTAATTTCTAATCAGCCAATCACATGGCGGCAACTCAGTGCATTTAGGCATTAGACTGGTCAAGACAATCTCCTGCAGTTCAAACCGAGCATCAGTATGGGAAGAAAGGTGATTTGAGTGCATTTGAACGTGGCATGGTTTTTGGTGCCTGAAGGGCTGGTCTGTGTATTTCAGAAACTGCTGATCTAATGGGATTTTAACGCACAACCATCTCTAGGGTTTGCTGAGAATGGTCCGAAAAAGAAAAAAACATCCAGTGAGCGGCTGTCCTGTGGGCGGAAAATGCCTTGTTGATGCCAGAGGTCAAAGGAGAATGGGCAGACTGGTTCGAGCTGATAGAAAAGGCAACAGGGGACTCAAATAGCCACCCGTTAAAACCCAAAGGTGGGCAGAAGAGCATCTCTGAATGCACAGTACGGCGAACTTTGAGGCAGATGGGCTACAGCAGCAGAAGACCACACCGGGTGCCACTCCTTTCAGCTAAGAACAGGAAACTGAGGCTCCAATTTGCCCAAGTCATCGAAATTGGACCAGTAGAAGATTGGAAAAACGTTGCCTGGTCTGATGAGTCTCTGATTCTGCTGCGACCCTTCGGATGGTAGGGTCAGAATTTGGCGTCAACAACATGAAGCAAGGATCCATCCTGCCTTGTAATCAACGGTTCAGGCTGGTGGTGGTGGTGTCATGGTGTGGGGAATATTTTCTTGGCACTCTTTGGGCCCTTGGTACCAATTGAGCATCGTTGCAACACCTTGTGGAATCTATGCCCCGAAGAATTGAGGCAGTTCTGAAGGGAAAAGGGGTCCCCAAACCCCTTACTAGCATGGTGTACCTAATAAAGTTGGCCGGTGAGGTAAGTCTGCCTCTGGGCCCCTACACGAAAACACAAGTTGTCTGGGTAAATCCCATTTTGTGTCCCCTTTTTGGGGTTATGTATGCTCTATGATATTTTGGAGAGTCATTTTCCAGTATCTGCTGGAGGGCAGAAACTTTCTGCTATTTTTGAGGGCCTTTTGCAACGTATCCAGGTTAGGCTAGGGTCGTCCCCTTCCATTTCGTAATTGCCATTGAGGTCTTAGAGAAGTCCAGCTGCGTACGGGTTAATTTGTATAAGCGGGAGGTTAGTGCCTTGTCGCAACATCGCCCAAAGGGCTGAATCCCATTCTTCCGATGAGATCCCAGAGATCACTTTACAAGCATAAACTGTGGGCACAAAGATATGGGAAAATGGAGATTTTCCCCATCCGGAAATTATTCCCGGGGCTCTTCTAGGGGTAAATCTTCTTGTTTTCATGTTTATTATATGATGTATTAAGATAATTCCCCCCCTGCTCCATCGATAAAATTCTCCATGCGGGGACCCTGCCTGAAAATCTGGATTTGCCAGAAAGGTACTCAATAAAGAAAATTGAGGGTGCAGTCCCAGTTTGGTTCTCAGGTGTTGCCACGCCTTCCATGTAGAAATCAATAATGGATTAGCCCTAATAGGGTCCAGAATAAGGTGGTATGGTCTGTGTAATAAGTTTATCAGTGAAAGATTCCCCAAAAAAGAGTGTAGCAAAATGTATAAAGGCCATAAAATGTAAAAGTAGGGCCTGCCAGAAGTTTATAAAAAACTCAGAACAGCTCGGTCAAAATGGCTGCCCCAATATTCATGTAAATCAGGGGTCCCCAACCGCCAGGCCGCGGCCATGGCGACGCATGATGCCGATCACCCGGTAATTTTAGTCCGGGCGGTCGGCATCTACTCTGCGCGGCCATTGTAATCTGGCCGCGCAGAGTTACCAGCTGCACACATGTGTGGCTGCTCCTCTAGAGAGAAAGCAGGGGTGGTTCATTACCGTCCCTGCTTTACATATCGTTGTAGATGCGTCGCTCAGTGAGCTCCATATCTACAACGATCATCAGTGGCGCGTGGGGGTGATGAAGAGGTGATGTCAGACCCCCTGCGTCGCGGGATCTTGCCGGACGCCGGGTCCTAGAGGGAGCAGATCTGCAGGGATCGGGTAAGGTGAGTAAATTTTTTTTTTTTTTTTTAAACTAACCTGGCTGTTACTACAAGAGGGCATGTATTTATCTTATTACTGGAGGGGGCTTATTTATCTATTACTGGAGGGGGCATATATTAATCTATTACTGCAGGGGCATATATTTATTATTACTGGGGAGGCATATATTTATCTATTACTGGAGGGGGCATATATTTATGTATTACTGGAGGGGGCATATATGTATCTATTACTGGAGGGGGCATATATTTATTATTACTGGAGGGGGCATATATTTATCTATTAATGGAGGGGGCATATATTTATTATTACTGGAGGGGGCATATATTTATTACCAGAGGGGGCATACATTTATCTATTACTGGAGGGGGCATATATTTATCTATTACTGGAGGGGGGCATATATTTATCTATTGCTGGAGGGGGCATATATTTATTATTACTGGAGGGGACATATATTTTTTACTGGATGGGGCATATATTTATCTATTACTGGAGGGAGCATATATTTATTATTACTGGAGGGGACATATATTTATATATTATTACTGGAGGGGGCATATATTTATTATTACTGCAGCGGCAATATATTTATCTATTACTGGAGGGGCATATATTTATTATTACTGGAGGGGGCATATATTTATTATTACTGGAGGGGCATATATTTATCTATTACTGGAGGGGGCATATATTTATTATTACTGGAGGGGGCATATATTTATTATTACTGGAGGGGGCCATGTATTTATTATTAATGGAGGGGACATATATTTATTATTACTGGAAGAGGCATATATTTATTTTTACTGGAGGGGGCATGTATTTATTACTGGAGGGGGCATATATTTATTATTACTACAGGGGCATATATTTATTACCGGCGGGGGGAATATATTTATCTATTACTAGAGGGAGCATATATTTTTTATTACTGGAGGGGCATATATTTATTATTACTGGAGGGGGCATATATTTATCTATTATTGCTGTAGGGGGCATGTATTTATCTATTATTACTACAGGGGCATATATCTCTATAATGACAACATACATATGTATATTATATACATGTATAAGGCTGTTCAATATTGCTGCAGACTGATTGTCAGCTCTGTGGGTCAGCATTATTAATATAATACTGACCCACAGAGCTGCCAATCAGTTTGCAGTTATAAAATACTGGTTACCCCATTATATACCCCTAAATAACACAGTATACACTTTATTGGTTTTTTTTACCGCGCCCCCACTGGGCCGTGGAAAAATTGTCTTGTATAAAACCGGTCCCTGGTGGAAAAAAAGGTTGGGGACCGCTGATGTACATAAAACTATGAAATTAGAAAACAATAAATAAGAAATCTGCATAAATACAGTATGTAGTATTAATTAGTTTACACAAATTGGCTCTATTTGCTATAAATGTTTTTAGGCAGGCAAAATTCAATTTAATTACTATTTAATTACTATTGTTCCTGCTCATGTTATTATGTTAATATGGAGAATTCTTTACAATGCTGCTAGAGGGATGCTTCCATGTAACGGAAACTGTTTGGGCCTCTGAAACTATAGGTATACAGTGGTCCAGTAGAGGGTGCCTGCACCTGTATGGCAGCCCTAACAAAGCTGTTATAGCGCTGTGTGCCCTAAATGAAAAAATTATTCAATTTAATGTTCACAATCCAACAATATTTCTATGATTGTTGCCTCTATCAGGCAACTGGATATACAGTAATTTTTCCACATACATTACTTATTACTGAATTTGCTTCTCCCTCTACCAGGTATAGTACTTCAAAAATAAGACATTGAATAGCTATGGTCAAAGTACATCTATTTATCTTAATGGTTAATCAAACAGTTCTTCTAAAGAAAACCATGTTGTTAATATAAATCAGCTACTACATTTTATTGTTTCCACACTTTCACAAGATATTGAAGACAAATAAACTTTAGTTAAAATAAAAGGTTCAACAGCAACAAGAACTGCTTATGCTTACAATAAATTATTAACATACTGTTTCAGAGGAACTGGTGACATAGTATTGTCTACAGCGGTCAAGTCCAGCACACCAGTTCCTTGTCATTTCACCAACACTGATCAGGGATCCCCCTCCTCATCACTGAATCCATGTTTAGAATATTGTTCTATATTTTTGGAATATCAAAGCATTGTTTTCCTTTTCACTATGTTCACACGGCCTCTTGCGACACATACCTGTGCTGATCAATACGTTCTTCTGAAGCACAGGGGAGCTCTTCAAAAAGCAGCCCTGGCACAAACTCCCCACCAGCCCACATACAATACCTGCCTTCAGATTTTGCCCTGGTCACGCACTTATTAACAAAAGCAAGAAAGTAAAAGTGGTGCATAGAAAGCCCTAATCACTGTGTAAGAGACAGTGCACTCACCTTTGCAATCTGTGACAAGTGTACGCTGCCACTATACACACACCCATATAACCTACGATACAGCCATATAGGGACCATATAGTCATTAGATACCAGTTCAGGTTGCCAGCACATGATTCACAGGTGACGTCTTCTCTGACTGGAATTGTTCTACAGTACTTCCCTTTTCTTCTCCATCTGGTTCAGAATGCCATAACGACTTTTGCAAAATTTGCCACACAAACATCTTAGACTCCACACTTTTCTAGCACCTCCCTTCCTCTTACTACCTTTGTACAAATCCCCCCATTCACAGTGCAAGGGATGTAGCTAAAGACTCATAGTCCCACATTGACAAAACTACAGCTTGGGCCCCTCTACCCAGGGACACCATCTGTGACTACTACTTTTAAACAACAGGTTCCTTGCTTGACATGACGGATGTCTGCGGTGTAGCGCACTGGAGAAAATTATTTCTATTTAAAAGGGAATTGTCCAATAGAAGAAAATTCATTTAAAATGGGTTCAGGCCATGGAAAAAAAAGAAATTCAAGTTATGCAGCCAAAGAGTTTTTTCCGTCTTGCCCATCCCACCAAAAAAACGTGGTGTGCACAGGAAAAAATGCAATACACAAAGACCAAATAATACCCCACATACCACTACCATATAGTGACTAATAACATTATACTGTAACTGACCTAACCTAAGCGATAGGCTTAGGGTCTAGTACAGGCAGCAGTGCGATGACATCATGACAGCTGAATGACTGGGATAGGTGTATTCCAGACGTTCTGTCTTAGCTGCTGCCTGCACTGTACGATGTGGCTGTAATCGCTGTATCACTGGGTCTATGTAACCCAGCGATACAGCATGTCGTGAGGGAGGCCTGTGGGCCCCCCTGGCCTAGGGGCTTGGTCGCAAGTGCAACTGCTACGACCCCTGTAGCTACACCACTGCGCAGTAGTAGAAATGACCACCTTGAGTCCAATTAGTCCTCCCAGACTGCAGTGGGGTTCCCTTTTGTGCACCCAGCTTTAATCTCCTTTTTTGTCACCATATAGTAGATACATAAACTTTTACTATAATAGGAAGGTACTCTCCCAGATAAGATAGCAAGATATGTAGCCCATTTTAAGGTAGGCCTTTAACTAGACATGTAGGCCCACTCATTAACTAGGTATGTAGGATTGCCTCCCAAAGAAAAGATATAGAGGCCACTATTTGGTAGGTAGGTATATAGCCCCCCAGTAGTTAGATATATAGCGCCCCATTTGAAAGATTGGTATATAGGCCACAACACCAGGTTGGGAGGTATATAGTTCATTCAGTAGGTAGGTATATAATTTCTCCAGTAGGTAGGTATGTAGGTCACTAATTAATACACAGGTATGTATGTAGGCATCCCATTAAGTAGGTATATATGAGCCCCAGTATATAGACTTCCTAGAAAGTATGTAGGTATATAGGCCCGCTATTAGGTAGGTATATAAGCCCCTCAGTAGTTAGGTAGTTTTAAAGACCTCCCATTAGGTAGGTATATAGTTCCCCTTTAGGTAGATAGGATATACATCCCCTCAGAAGGTATATCTGATGTTCTGATTATTAAAAATAAAAAATTAATAATCACCTTTCCCTGTTCCCCCCCAAGAAACACATCTGTTCTATAGTGCGGTTGCAGGCACCATGAATCCCCACTCATACTGTGATGGATTTTACTTCTGGCACCTTGTAAGCTACAAGCCTTAGGCACCCTGACTTTTGCAGTACCACAATCAGCATGATAGTGCCATCACATTACACTGCCTGTGGCACATAATCGTGTAGGCCACATGCTTGGTAGTTTACGGCAGTGTTCCCTACTCCAGTCCTCAAGGGCCACCACAACAGGTCAAGTTTTCAGGAATCTTACAGGAATGCGCTGCACTATTACATCACTTGTGCAGAATAATTAATTACATGTGTAATGCTAGCGGAAAGCAGAAACATGACCTGTTGGTGGTGCGCTGAGGATTGGGATTTTGGGGGACCCTGTGTTTATGAAACAGAGAACCAATGATAGTATATGTTACTGTTTGCATGTTCTGAAGCATCAAAAGAGGACCATCCTAGGTACCATTCTGATGTGTGACCGTGGCTGTCAGTTTACCAAAGGCTGGTTATCATAAAAGGGGAACCCTACGCCATTTTTTCCTATTATTATTCATATATTGATAATCTATGTTAGGGACCCAGGAACCTTGGTAGACAGAATGGAAAAGAAAGACAGAGTGCACTAGCACTTGACCCCTCAAATCTGACCTGGCCTACTTGCTTGACTGACCTAAAACGTCGGAGGACAAACGTCTGTGAGGCGGTGTCCCTACGATGGTATCGTGAACACAGAATAATACAAGGCAGACAAACACAAAACAGAATGGTTAGCATGAAGAAGTCAAAACAAGAGATGGCAAACAAGATACAGAAGTGGCAGGCAAGAAATGGAGGTTAAGAAGAAGGGGCCCACAGGGGGTCAAAAACCCCAAAGAAAAACAGGTGGGAAAACCACCAGCTCAAGTACAAAAGACTATTGCAAGCAGTGTCTCAGAGCACAAATGGTCTTCTTAAGAGATGCCCAGAGAGTCCCAGTCCCAGAGCGTGATTGGATCGGTCCCCCGGACACCCAAGCCCAAATACAAACACAAAGTCCCCAAAAAAAAAATGAGGGGGTAAAGGTATCAATCACCACCCCAAACCCACATTGTCTGCAGTCCAGCACTAGGGCTAGCTGAAGGAGCCAGACGGGTGTGGTGAAAAGCTGTCAATCACCACACAGACTGTACTGGAATACAGCCGGGTTCATATTTAATCCCTAAAAAACATATAATGCGGCACAAAGTCAAAAGGGGGAGCCTGCCGTCCCCTTTAAATGGGAGAGGATTTCCCCTTGAGTTTTGAAAAAGGCAAAGCCCATAACATTCAAAATTTCCCTTTCAAAAAAATTAAAAAATTTAACCCCCTTACCCGACATTGGTTGAAAACATGTTTGTTTAGGGGGAAGGGGCCCTTCCCCCCCCAATTGGATGTGCAGGTACATCCTGAACATCATTTGGGGAAAATTTACACCCCTGGCTCCATATTGCCCCCCCCCTCCCCTTTGGCCAGAGCTCCTTTTGGCCACGGAAAAATTAAACCCCCTTTAGCTGTTCCCAATCAATTATGATCGCAGCAGCTAAGGGAAAGACAGGAAGGAGGTCTCTCTGTCTCCATCGGCACTGCCTAAAGTAACCCCTTTTGCGTTTCCCCTCCCCATCCAATTGCCTATTTGGGGTGTTGCTGCATGTGTAATGACCTACCCTATAAATCTGTCACTTTATTAAAACCCTTTTTTTAAACGGCGTAAGAAAAAAATAAAAAACAGTCAAACAGTCCCAGAATTTTCGTTCATTCTTCTGCACATAAAATGAAATAAAACGCGATTAAAAAGTCATAAAAAACCCAAATTTGGTACCAACCCAAAACCCTTTAGTTACCCCTAAAAAAAACCCCCCTTAAAAACAGCCTGTATACTGAAAATTAAAAAGTAATGGCTAACAGAAGATAGCGATGAATAAATATTGTTCTACACAATAAAAGAGTGAAACTAACTAGAAACGAATACTGAAAGGGTTACCCGCTTTTTAAAAATAAAAAAAAAAAAACACTATTAGGATTGCAATTTTTTTCTTCACCCTGCCTTCACCAACCCTTGTCCGCCCAAAAATGATACCAATAAAAACATCAACTCATCCTGCAAAAATCAAGCTGATATACAACTCCGTACACGGAAAAATAAAAAAGTTATTAAGCTCTCAAAGGATGGCGATGCAAAAGCATTTTTTCCTTTTTGAATAAAAAAGAGTGTTTTTATTGTGTAAAAACAGTAAATCATAATAAAAATATACAAATTGGGTATCGCGTAAGGGGGGCGTTTACCCCGGCCCCAGGGCAAATACCGTCGGTTTACCGACCCTTTTTTGTCCTGTTTTTTGTGCTTTTGCACCCGGCCGGGGAGGGGGGGGCTTTTCTTGCGGGTTTTGGGAGAAAATCCTTCCCCCCTTAAAATAGGCATGTTCATATTCTATACCCAAAAACCGGAAAGAAAAAAATGAACCTGTTTTTATGTTTCCTTTGGGGCCACCGGGGAGTCGGAAAAAACCCCCGAAGGGGAAATCCGTTTCAGTGGGGGACTGCTGCAGGGTTTTCCTTTAAAGGTTTCCTTTTTAAAATTTTTTAGCCCGGGTTTTTCAGCCCTTTTTTAATACCGAGAACCGGGGGGAAAAACCAGCTGAAAAACCCTTTCCGTTTGGGAAAAACCTAATTGGGTTTGGGCCGGTGAGGGAAAAATAGTATTTCATTTTACCCCCGGTGACCGAAATAAAAAAATAAAAAACACTACCCCGGATTGCCTGTATTTTGTTCAAAACACCCCCCACAAAAAATTTGATAAAAAGCTTTTGGTTTTAACCAAAAAAGCGCACCAGGGAAACAAACGTATGGGGAAAATCCCCTAAAAACGTCAGTAAAAGGGGAATAATGTTGAGTTTCATTTCCCTGGTACAAAAAACCCTTTCCAGTGAATAATGGATAACAATTTAAAAAATTTTTAAAAACCAAAAAGAAAATTTTTAAAAAATTTTTCCCCCCCCTTTAAATTTTACTTCTGGGTACTTTTGCTTTTATTCTTGAAAAACCCTAATAGGTTAATAAACTTCCTAAATGTTGTTTTGAAATTTCTTTTTAAAGGTTTTGTTTCTTTAAAATTTTAGTCATTTATAGGTATTAAATACAGGCCCCCAAAAACCCCCGGGCCGAACTTTAATTTATCCTAAAAACTATTTTGCCAATTTTTTGAAAAAGTGAAAAAAAAAATTTCTAAATTACTAAACCCCTTTGGGTTTGTAAAAAAATAAAAAAGACATTTAAAAAAAAATTTTGAAAAACCCACAGTAAAAAAAAATTTTAGTGATGCTAGTTGTAAAAATATTTTTGAGTTGGGAAAAACTTTGGACAACAGTTCGAAAATTGGTGTCCCCCGCAGTAAATTTTTTAGGGGCATTTAATCAGGTGTAAAGTTTTGCTTTAAAGTTTGGGTCCTTTTCCAAAAAAACCCGGGGGTTTGGGATTTCCTCGGGTAAATAAAATTTTTTTGCACCTAAAAAGGGGCATTGAGGGAAACCGGAATGGATATCATTGGGATGTATTTTTAAGCGCCCTATCGAGGTGCGTTGGATAAAGGAGGCAATAAATATCATTTAAATAGGTTTTTTAAAACGCCCAATTTGGGGAATTTCAAATTTTGGAGGTGCACAGTGTGTCATTGTGCCATATTTTAATGGGCCCGTATGTACATCTAGCTCACCAGTGATGAGGTGCAGGGTTGTGGAATGATATTGCATAAAAAGAACAAAGGTTGATCCAGGGCCTCCCTAAAAGCGCCCTTACAATGTATCATGTCCGGTGTATAATTTGCCTAGTTTTGATATATTACAGTTCATTTACATTGAAAATATGGCGTCAAGAGTATTTTTGCCGCGAAATAGACCAAAAAATGGTGCCTGCGTATTGGGATTTGTTCCCCCATCTGTTTTTTCATGCAAACAAATTTTTGAACTTCCCAAAAAGGTAAAATTTTTCTAAATTTTACAATAAAATTTTTATATTTTTCAAAAACAAACAATTTTTGTATGGACAAAAATTCTTACTAAAATTAAAAAACCAATGGGGTCCAAAGAAAAAAAATCCCCGAATCACTTTGGGTAGGTATCAAAAAATTTTTTCTCAATTTTAAAAGTGTTTTCATGTCCAATTTTTAAAAAAAAGGGGGTCTATCAGGGGGGTCAAAAATGGCTGTGTGCCCCCTCCCCTATCCCGAAAAATCATAGCATCATACTGGGGTATTCTCGTATGCAAAATAAATGATAAGCAATCACTTACATGCCTGCTAACCATGAGGCGGGTGGATTGCTAGTATTACAATTGTATATAGATAAGGCCTATAAAAGGGGTTTCAGCAATAAAGGTTTTCGTGTGGGGGGCCCCTGTTGGGTTACAAACCCAAATTTATGACGCCCCTTACTATTTGATTGATTGGTTTTCCAGCATATTTCAACTGTACAACATAAAATACTGACACCCCCTGCTCCCTAGGGGCAAAACTACATACTGGAAAAATATCAAATATGAGTTATTAGTTGATATTTTAGCCAAAATACGCAAGCTCGCATCTCACATCGAGGGTCCTCATTGTTTTGTGAATTTTCTTCTGTAAATAGAAATTTACAGAAGAAAATCGCAGAAAAATAGGACATTATTTACTTAAATACACAGACACAAGACCATAATTACAGCTCCATACGTTAATATGGAGAAATATTGCTTCTAAAGAAGAATACTTCCATATAACAGAAACTGTTTGGGCCTCTGAAACTATAGTTATACAGAGGTCCAGGAGAGGGTGCATGCACCTGTATGGCAGCCCTAACAAAGCTGTTATATCACTGTGTGCCCTAAATGAAACAAAATACACAAATAAGGTGCTAAAATTAATATTCACAATCCCACAATATTTCTGTTTGTTGCCTGTATCAGGTAACTGGATATACAGTAATTTTTCCCCTATTTTTAATTATTGTGAATTTGTTTTCCCCCCTTATCAGGTAGAGTACTTCAAAAAAATAAAAACCTTTGGGAAAACAGTTTCGAAAAAGAAAGCTTTTTAAAAGAAAAACCATGTTGCTCTTATAAATCAGATATTACATTTTACTGTTTCCACACTTCCCTCTATGTCTATCCTATTTTCTTTCACAAGACATAAAAGACTAATAAACTTTACATAAAATAAAAGGTTCAACAACTGTTTCTATTTACAATAAAGTACTAACAGTTCAGAGGAACTAGTGACATAGTATTGTCTGTAGCGGTCAATTTAAAGAAAAAACATGCCCCTTTTAAAATTTCCCCAAACATGACCCATTCCCCCCCTCTTTCATCATTGAATTATGTTAAAATTAGAGAGGGGCAAAATTGATTCAAAACGAAGTGAATTCTTTTAAAATTTCAGGAAAAAAATTGGGTTTTCGGAACGAAGTCGAAAAATTTTGGGGGTTCTTCAGGTGAACGAAGTGTGCTTTTGATTGAAAAATTTGGCCCGGAGCCCATTGGCAAAGCACTCTGGGAGGAAGAAGGGCTAGCCTGCATGACAAAGTTTGGGAGAAAATAAAACCCCAAACAGGACCCGGGGAGATTTTTGTGAGTCACCCCAATATATAAGTCCCGGCGGCGCTTTGGGGCTCATACCCCTCTTCCCCTGTACTGATCAGGGAAAAGGGGCTGCCCCCGGTGATAGCTCCCTTTCTGAAGAATTTTATTTTTTATTAACGATTTCTGTGGGGGTGTCAGTTTTTTCAGAGACGTTCTCTTAAAGTTCTTTTTTTCTAATTTTTTTGGGGGATTGGATCTGAAATCCGTGTTTCGTTTTTTAAATGCAGCTGGGATATACTTCAATATTTCCCAAGGGGGGATCCCAAGTAGTTCTGTTTTTATTCCCTTTTTAAAAAGGAAACGCGTTTTTTTCAATTTCAAATTTCCACTTTATTTTGGTGGACTCAATTTTTATTTCGCCCAAATTTTCATCCGGGGTTAATTTAAAGGGGGTTTTTTTTGGTGTGCTGACCAAGGAAACCGTCTATTTCAACGCCAAAATATATAAATTTTTCCTGTAGCCTAATTCACAAGATAAAAAGTTTAATTTACAACTATATCTATTAGTTGTGTGGCGCAGAAAAACACGCAATTGTAACACGCTACAAAACTACTTATTTTGTGCGGCTCTCCAATTCTTTCGCGCAATTTACATCCATGGGGTTAATTATAGCGTTGTTTTGCTGGGCGTGTGAGGACCCAAGTTACCGTCTCTTTTTCTACGCCATGTGTATAAATGTTTCCTGTAGGCCTAATTCACAAAGCAAAGGTTTAATTACAACTGTATCTCTTGTTGTGTGGCGTAGAAGAAAACACGCAATTGTAATACACGGGGGACAAAGCTACTATTTTGTGGGCTCAATTCTTTGGAGCAATTTACATCCAGGGTGTTAAATAAGCGTTGTTTTTGCTGGTGTGCTGGAACAAGAACCTGTTTTTTCAACACTAAAATATATACAATTTTTCCTGTAGCTAATTCACAAGCAAAGGTTAATTCAACTGTTAATCTCTTGGTGTGTGGCTCGTAGAAAACACGCATTGAAAAACACTGCTACATAAAGACTACTATTTTGTGGGGCTCATTTATTTGGCGCCAATTTACATCCAGCGGGTTATTAAGCGTTGTTTTGCTGGTTGGTGTGCTGACACCATGTAACCTTCTTTTTCAAACACCAAAATATATAATATTTTATCCTGTGCCTAATTCACAACGGCAAAGGTTAATTACAACTGTATTATCTATGTTGTGTGGCGTCAGACAAAACACGCAATTGTTTAACACGCTCTACAAAGCTACTATTTGGTGGGGCTCAATTCTTATGGCGCAATTTACATCCAGGGTTAATCAAGCGTTGGTTTTGCTGGTGTGCTGTACCCCAAGAAACGCTTTCTTTTTCATCGCCAAATTATATAAATTTGTCTGTAGCCTAATTCACAAGCAAGGGTAATTACAACTGTATCTCTTGTTGTGTGGCGTAGAAAAACACGCCAATTGTACACGTACAAAGTACTATTTTGTGGGTGGGCTCAACTTCTTTGGCGCATTTTATCCAGGGGGTAACAAGCGTTGTTTTGATGGTGTGCTGACCCAAGAAATCGTCTTTTACAACGCAAATATATACATTTTTCCTGTAGACTTAATTACAAGCAAAGGTTAATTACAACTGTATATTCTTGTTGTGTCGGCGTAGAAAAACAGCAATTGTAACACGCGAACAAGCTACTAATCTGTTGGGGCTCAATTCATTTGGGCAATTCTACATCCCAGGGGATAATTTAAGCGTTGTTTTGCCTGGATGTGTGACCCCAAGAAACCCGTCTTTTTCAACGCCAAAATATATAAATTTTTTCCTGTAGGCCTAATTAACAAAGCAAAGGTTAATTACAACTGTTATACTCTTGTTGGTTGTGGCGTAGAAGACAACGCAATTGAAACACCTAAAGCTGACTATTTTATGCGGCCTTAATTCTTTGTGCGCAATTTACATCCAGGGGTTAATTCAGCGTTGTTTTGTGGTGTGCTGACCCCAAGATAAAACCGTCTTTTTCAACGCCCAAAATATATAAATTTTTCTTGTACGACTTAATTCACAAGCAAAGGTTTAATTACAACTGTATCTCTCCCTGTTGTTGTGCGTAGGAACAACAGCGGCCAACCTCAAACGCACACACAACCAGTAACACGCTACAATGATACTATTTATGTGGGCGCTCAATTCTTTCGGGCAATTTACATCCTGGGGTTAATAATAAGCTATTGTTTTGCTGTGTGTGCTACCACAAGGAACCGTCTTTTTCAAGCCAAAATATATAAATTTTCTGTAGCCTAATTCGACAAGCAAAGGTTAATAAAAACTGTATATCTTGTTGCCTTTTGTGGAGCTATCAGAAAAACACGCAATGAAACAGCTACAAGTACTATTTTTGTGGGGCTCAATTCTTTGGCGCAATTTTACATACCAGGGGTTATCAAGCAGTGTGTTTTGCTGGTGTGGCTGACCCAGAAACATCGTCTTTTTTCAACGCCAAAATATATAAATTTTTCCTGTAGCCTAATTTCACCAAGCAAGGTTTAATTACATCTGTATCTCTTGTTGTGTGGCCGTAGAAGAAATAACGCAATTTGTAACACGCTATACAAAAACTACTATTTTGTGGTGGGAGGGTCAATTCTTTGGCGCAAGTTACATCCAGGGAGTTAAATTAAGAGTGGTTTTGCTGAGTGTGCTGACACAAGAAACCGTCTTTTCAACGCCAAAATATATAAATTTTTTATGCTAGATCCTTCACATGCAAAGAGTTACATTACAAACCTGTATCTCTTGTTAGTGTGGCGTGAGGAATACTTGACAATTGTATCACGCTACAAGCTACTATTTTGTGGGGCTCAAACTACTTCTGGCGCAATTTACATCCGGGTGTTAAATCAATAGCGTTTGTTGTATTTGCTGCGTGTGCCTGACCCCAGATAACCGTCTTTTTCAACTGCCAAAATATATATATTTTCCTGTAGCCTAATTCACAAGACAAGGTTAATATACAACTAGAATTCTCTTGTCTGTGTGGCGTACGAAACCACGCATTGTATCACGCGACAAAGCTACTATTTTGTGGGGCTCAATTCTTTGGCGCACAATTTACATCAGGGGTTTAATTAAGCTAGTTGTTTTGCTGTGCTGCCTGCGGAACCCCAAGAAACCCATCTTTTTCATCGCCAAAATATATAAAAATTTTCCTCCTGTCTGCCTAAATCACAAGCAAAGGTAATTACAAACTGTATCTCTTGTTGTGTGGCCGTAGAAAACACGCAATTGTAATCACGCTACAAAGCTACTATTTTGTGTTGGGGCTCATATTCTATTGGTCAATTTCACATCAGGGGTTTATTAAGCGTTGTTTTGCTGGTGTGTGGACCCAAGAAACCGTCTTTTTCCAACGCCACAAATATATACATTTTTCCTTTAGACTAATTTCACAACGCAAATAGTTAAATACAACATGTATCTCTTTGTGTGTGGCGCTCAGAAAACACGCAATATTTAAACACGCTACAAAGTTACTATTTTGTGGGCTCAATTCTTTGCGCGAATTTACATCCCAGGGGTTATTAAGCGTTGTTGGTGGTGTTGCTGACCCCAAGAAACCTTTTTCAAGAGCCAAATATTTAAAATATTTTTCCTGTTGCCTAATACACAAGCAAAGGTTAATTACAACTGTATCTCTTGTTGGTGTTGGCGTAGAGAAACACCGCAATTGTAAACGCTACAAGCTATATTTTGTGGGGCATCAATTCTTCTGGCGCTCAATTTTCATCCAGGGTTCAATTAGCGTTGTTTTGCTGGTGTGCTGGTACAAAATAAACCCATCTTTTCTCAACGCACAAACAATATATAACATTTTGCCTGTAGCCTAATTCATGTCGAGGGTTAATTAAGCCTGTTTGTGTTTTTAACATTTTAGTAAACACACTGTGTTTTAATCGAAAATTACAAGTAAATTTTTCGGCCATTTGTGGAGCGCATTAATTTATATCCAAGGGTTACCACTAGCTTGTTACTGGGTTCATTTGGACCAGTCAAAAAACTGGGTGTATATTTATACATATACAGATATCATCATTAAAAACAGTTGTTGTACATTTTAGAACAATACGTATGTCAGAAGAGAGGGTGGCAGGTCTGCAACAGCGGTTGGCAGTGGCACACTAAACACTTCTGGACAGGCCCCCAGGTCGCAGCACAGCAAGGGGACGTCGCCTGCAGGGGTCACTCGGTGAGGCCAACACTAGCCGCTGTCATCTAATCGGAGTGTGTGATTCAGCAACCCTCAAGGTTCTTGATTGGTTGACTAGTCATCCTCTTCCTCCCAGCATGACATGCTGACTAAACCCCCAGCCAAGAGTCGAGTGGGAACCTCAGGTACTCAACCCTTGTTGCATGCGCGGGAGTGGGTCAGTCCGGACCTCACCTGTCCTAGCAGCCTCTGTCCCATCAGGGTTCCCCTCAGCCAGAGATTTACTATGTGGTCTGGCCTCATGCGCCACTATATATCGAGGAATGAACCATTTGAGGAGGGCAGTACTGAAACTTACTTGGCAGCGAAGAAATGGGCGCCAATATCGCCTGCTTCTGCAGTAGGCCGGCCATAAGTATAGAATGGGAGGTCAGTGTGAGAGGTCAGCTCGGCATACTAAAGACCGGTGATGAAGGAAAGCTATTGTCAATGATATCAAATTGCATGATGATGTCGCGACCGCATTGGGAGCCGGGTGAGCAAGGGCTTCATGCATCGTCATGAGAAGGAGGCGTCGCTTATGCAGTCAGGCAGTCCGCGCAGCCAGCAATTGTGGGTCATGCTGGCGTGAGTCAGAGGATAGCAGCAGTGTGGAGGTCGGGAGCCAAGCCGGCACGGGTGTGTAAAAACGCGCTTCGCGGTCCAAGAAAGTAAGCGGGCACAGGGGCTCAACGAGGCACAGCGGCTGGCAGTAATCATTCAGTGCGGAGAGTTGGGGTTAAAATTTGATACTCGGCTGGGTGTGGGCAGCTTCTTTGCTAAAATCACCGGAGGAGGCGAATCATGAGGTATATGTAGTATCTAGTGGCAGACAGTGAAAGCCTGTGGGCCCAGGGAGCATAACGTTGGCACCACGGCCCTGCGTCAACACATGCAGCGTCACATCCGTGGCACTGGAGAAGAGAAGGAAGAAACGTGGCTCAGATGTGAATGGTCCATCCTGCCGCCGCAGCAACAAGCTGCGCAGCAGCCCCAGTGGCATGCTCTGCCATTGCAGACAGTAAAGCTCCCCACCACCTTGCAGAAGGCGAGCTGTTTTCTCTTTGACATCAATCTCCGGTCCAGATGGCTCCTGCTCCTGCTACTCATGGCGCAGCAGTCGTTCAGCGAGGCAGATATGCAATAGAGACAACAGTATGCGTCCAACTTCACATCCTAAGGTGCAGCAGCTGACCGTGCTCCTGTTCTCAGTTGTTGTACTGCAGTCCTCCTTCCAAATGGAGGACTCCTGCACGTTCAGAGACAACTAATGGCTTGTGCGAGCCGAGATGGAGGAGTTCCAAGACGTAATTCTTTTCAACAAAAGGAGTTCCAAGCACTTCATTAAATCATGTGGGTCAGTCCTTGAGTTTATCGGTTTTGTTACAAGGTGCCGGCCGCAACGGACATCTGGAGCTGTAACATAACGGTCAGGCGCCCAGGACATGTCCTTTCACGACTCACTGGTGAATGTGCTTCACGCCCTAGGCACTCATACACTCTTGGACATGGAGACGCCGCTTTCTCCTCTCGTTGTCACAAACTGGCTGCACCTGCGCCAATGTCGTCCCTCCTCCTCATCCATCCACCACCCCATCTCAGCCTCCACAAAGTACATGCTCCATCATACCACATGTAGTAGGGCACAGCACGGTGTAACGCAGTTATACACTGGCTTGCACGGCGAACGAAGTCCCACCGGGAAGAACTGCTCCGCGTCATGCAGCAAGAAATCGATGTGTGGCTTTCTCGCGCCAACTGAATATCGGAACCATGGTGGACGGACAATGGGACGGAATCATGGTGTCCGCGCTTGCAGAGGGGGATGGTCCATGCGCAAATGTGAGCGAACATGTGTTCAATTCTGGTTGTGAAAAGTTCCTTAAGTCTTCCCACCGATCTCAGAAAATTCTGAAAATGCCAGGAAACTGTGCTATGCACTTTATCCATTCGTTACCAAAGCCAGGAACACCCTCTTGTGTTGCAGCGGATCAGAATCACAGAACGGCCTCCCCCAACACACTCTGATATGCGATGTTTCACACCCGCTGGAATTCAGCCCGCACATGTTGGACCGACTGTGGATGAACTGAGGAAGGCCATTAACGATTTTTTTTATGATCCAGGCCAGACAGAGTACTCCCCTGTGTGTAACTTTGATGTCAGCCAGTGCCAGCTCTGGTGACACCTGCCGTTTCGTTGAGGCCATGCGAGGAGGGACGTTTATTTGTTGTCGAGCCCAGGACAACGGGACTGAATAACATCATTCCATGCTTCATGTCCTGGAACAGATGCTGAAAAAATTCTGTCTGGGCATGGGGACTGGGACGTGGAGACTAAATATCGTGCCACATGAGTTCCTGGTGGGGTGAAAACTGAAATGGACGGAGGTGGAGGACATTGGAGGGCAAGGAAGAAGCATTGTCCTGGTTGACAATGAGGTGGATTTTCTACCCCAGGTGACAAGAGTGGAGGAGCAGGTGCAGCTGAAGGAGGTGGATGTGATGGAGGAAGACAAGGCAGATGACCCCAAGCACCGTGACAGTATACAGTGGTAATGGAGGCAGGGAGCCCCTCGAGTACTTGTGCAGATGGCCGCAGCTTGCTTATTTGCCTGGCTAGTGACTGACAGTATTATCTTCAGCATCACGGCAGAGGGTTGACTTCTGGGCTCTCCACCTTATTGGACCACACGCTACGGTCCAAAAATGGAGCCTATTTCCCAGCTATATAGAGGGAAGACAAAAACTTCAAATTACTATAGGGGAAATCCTCCATAATCAGTGGCTGCTGCCCTATTGTGCGGCATCGTCTCTCTGACAGGTCTGACCGGGGGGTTCCTCAGCGCTCAGTATACTGCCAGCGGCACTGATGGGGGAAGGTGGGGGGGTAGGAGCAGTACCAAGCTCATCAGTAGTAAACCTAAGTCTGCGAGTCCACTGACTGAGAAGCTTCCTTCACCCGCCTAGTGTGGGGGCAGTCGCCCTAGCAGCGCAGGACTGGAGCAGTCCCTGAACCAAAGTTGTGGCCTTTTTTGGGACAGCAACTCTGCCACCTCAGTTAGAAGTCGCTGGACTACTCGGGCAGCCAAATGGATGTGTGGCCGCAATTGCCGCATGTTGCAGTGGAGAAGCTGTGTCATGCTGCCGGCCAGTAGTGTGGCATCAGAGCGGGTGTTCAGCTGCGGCGGGGGCCACGTTATCCCCAAGGAGAACCCGCCTTGTCCACGGGAAATGTGGAACGACTGACCTTTGTCAAGATTAAATCAGGCGTGGATCGGCCAGGTATTTCATAACCACAATGCCTTTAGGCATCAGTTGGCGTTCAAACTACTGCCTCAGCACTATTTCTGATGCCGTCCACACCACTTGATGCAATACACATTCTGCTGCAGTTTCTCTATCTGCTATACCCCATTCTTTTCCATGGATTGTATAGCCACCCACCTCAACACTCTGGCATTGTGCCACTCTATGACCTAACTGCTGCTGCTGCTGTTGCTGCTTGACGTGACATTCACACTCACTGTGTCAATGTGCCACTGTCTGCCTCATGCTGCTGCCGCAGTGACATCCCGCTCTCAGTCATTGTGCCACTCTGTGGCTCTTTGCCTTCCTGTTTTGCCCACCTCATAGATTGTAACATTGTGCACTGCCTGATCTCATGCTGCCTGCTGTCGTGACCTCCACACTGTGTGATTGTGCCCACTCTGTCGGCCTAATTCTGTTTTTGCACTCCAGGAATTATTGTGCCACTGCCTGATCTCATGCTGACTGCTGTCGTGACCTCCACACTGTATCATTGTGCCACTCTGTAGGCTTAATACTGTTTAGCGCCTCCAGAAATCGTCATTGTGCCATTGGCCTGATTTCATTTTACTGCTGCCGCTCCGACGTGACCTCCACTCCTGTGATGATTGTGCGACTCTGTCGGCCTAATACTGTTTTGCTTGGCCCTACAGAATGTCATTGTGCCCACTGCCTGATCTCATGCTGATGCTGTCGTGACCTCCTCACTGTATCATTGTGCCACTCCTGTGGCCTAATACTGTTTTGCCGCCTCCGGAGGAATGTCATTGGTGCCATGCCATGATCTTCATGCTGCTGCCTGTGTGACCTCCACACTGTATACATTGTGCCACTCTGTGGCCTAATACTGTTTTTCGCCTCCAGATGTCATTGTAGCCACTGTTGACACTCATACTGCTGCCGCACCGTGACCTCCACACTGAGTGATTGTGCCACTCTGTGGCCTAATACTGTTTTGCCGCCTTCAGAATGCGCTTGGTGCACTGCCATCGGATCTCATACTGCTGCCGCCGTGACTCCACCTGTGTGATTGTGCCACTCTCTGGCCTCTAAATACTTTTTGCCGCCACCAGAATGTTCCTTGTGCCATTGCTCTGATCTTTGCTGCTTGCTGTCGTGACCTCCATACCTGTATCATTGTGCCCACTCTGTGGCCATATACTGTTGTGCCCCGCCTCCAGAATGTCATTGTGCTCACTTGACCATGACTCATACTGCTGCCGCCGTGACCTCCACACTGTGTGATTGTGCCACTTCTGTGCCTAATATGTTTAGCCGCCATCCAGAATGTTCATTGTTCACCCATGTCGCCTTGATCTCATACTGCTGCTCAGCCCGTGGAACTCACAACTGTGTGATTGTGGGGACACTTCTGTGGCCATAATACAGTTTAGCCTGCCTCCAGTAGTCATTGTTGCCACTGCCTGATCTTCATTTACTGCTGCCGCTGATGACCTCCCACACTGTGTGAGAGCTTGTGATTGTGCCCACTCTGTGGCCATAATACTTTTTGCCGCCTCCAGAATGTCATTGTGCCACTGCCTGATCTCATGCTGCTGCTGGTGTGACCTCCACACTGTATCAATTGTGACACTTTGTGGCCTAATCTTGTTTGCCGCATCCAGAATGTTATTGTGCCACACTGCCCCTGAACATCCATACTGCTGCGCCTGTGGACTTCCCGGCTCTCAGTCATCGCTGCCACTCGGTGGCCTTCATCGTGTTTTGCACCTACAGATAATGTTCATTGTGCCATGCCTGACCTCATGCTGCTGTGGCTGCCGCCGTACCTCCACTCTCTGGTCACTTAATATTGCCACATGAGCTCTCAGTTGTTTTTTTCCGCTTTCGCTGGCATGACTTTATCAGGCTACATTCCCCGCTTGAGTTTTTTGGTCAGTTGTGCCCTCCTTAAGTTGCCCAGGGATTTTTTATAAGTGAAGCTGATTCTCAAAGAGCGGCCGGCAGTACATCTGGCACGTATCATACTAAACACAACCTTTGTATGAAGGACCAAACCATGCTCCCTCTGCATATTTTAAGCATGGTCTACATACGTTCTACAGCACACTGCAGGCTCTGAGCAGCCTGGAAATAGCCTGCTTTTAACGCGAATTGTGCCGAAAGTATTTCGGGACCGAATTATTTTTGTCTGGAAAATTCGGCGAAGTGACACGAAGCGAATTTTTGAGGATGTCGCCCATCTCTAATTATAATATTGTTCTATATTTTTGGGATATCAAAGTATTGATTTATTTTTTTTACTATGAATCTACAAAAACAATGTAACCATATTATACATAAAAACAAAAGTAGGCAGTAGGTTTTTTTAGGTGGTAACACAAAGGAAGATTGTAGGTTATAGCATTAGGAAAGTTGTTGCGAGGGGCCGAACAGGAACTAAAAAGCAGCCCTGGCACAAACCCCCCACCAGCCCATATACATTACGCGCCTCCAGATTTTGCATTGGGCACGTACCTCACCAGTTTGTAAAATAAACAACATTATTAACACAAGCAAGAAAGTAAGAGTGGTGCCTAGGAAGCCCTAATCACTGGGTAAGAGACAGTGCACTCACTTTCATAATCAGTGACAAGTGTATGCTGCCACTATACAGACACCAATATAACCTACAATACTGTCATATAGTTGTTAGATACATTTCAGGTTGCCAACACATGATTCACATTTGACGTCTTCTATGACTGGAATTGTTCTATTTCCCATTTCTTCTCCATCTGGTCCACAACACCATGGTGGCTTCTTGGAGCCACAACTTTTCTTTGCAGAATTTACCACACAAACATCTATGACTCCGCACTTTTGTATTACTACTTTTATAGTGCCCCAGAGGTAAAAATGACCACCTTGAGTCCAAATAGTACTCCCAGACAGCTATAGGGCTCCCTTTTGTGAACCCAGTTTTCATCTGCCT
Organism: Phyllomedusa bahiana; assembly: GCA_025379985.1. NCBI lineage: Eukaryota > Metazoa > Chordata > Amphibia > Anura > Hylidae > Phyllomedusa > Phyllomedusa bahiana. The sequence goes on along the minus strand of JAODAL010008832.1, from coordinate 67,383 downwards.
TTTGTCGCCATATAGTAGGTAGGTAAACGTTTTATTTAGTAGGAAAGTACTCTCCCAAATTAAGTGGGAAAATATGTAGACCCCCTTTAAGGTAGGCCTCTAATTAGAAAAGTAGGCCCCCTCATTAACTAGGTATATAGCTTTGCCTCCCAAATAATAGACATATAGGCCACAATTTGGTAGGTAGCTAAATAACACCCAATTTTGTCGGTTGGTATCAGTGTCGGCCTGGGGGGGCCTGGGGCCCACAGGGGAGTTGATCTTGGGGGCCTACCCTACTGTACCATGAAAATATTACCGGTCTCTCTGAATTTTACCACATAATACAGTGGAGTTGTGCATAACAGCAACTGTAATGTGTGAGTACAATATCAATGTTAGTCTCACACGTTTGTCAGTCTAAAATAGCATGGGCTCCCCTCCCCTCCCCCGCGCCCCCCCCCTAACCAGTTGTAGCTACCATCCATATCCCCCTCCACCCATACAATATCCCCCCTCCATTTTTCCCTATGGTCACGCACATCACCACTTCTAAAATACCACAACAGCAAGAAAGTAAAGTTAACTTCTAATCACAGGAGTCAGGTGTTTCCTCACTCTTACAATCAGGAACTCATGTTTACGCTGCCACTATACCCGCGCCGATCATACTAACTAACACTGCTATATGGAGACCACTTAGTGGTCCGACAACCAGCTCACGGTATCCATACACATTTACAATATAAAAAAATAACCACTGAAATCAGGGACTCACCGGAGATGTATATCGGATGAGTCGTTCTCTTCTCTCATGGAGTTGTTCTTATTCCCTTTTCTTATGAATCCATTTCCACACCGCCATGATGACTCTGTAACGGCCCACACCAATCCCTGCAGAAAATTAAAACACAAAATATCTTAGATATCCTCAAGTTTTCTGCATCTCTTTACCTATTCCCACCTCTGTACAAACACTACCCAAGGGAGGGAGGAGAGCCCGCGGTTGCAAGCCTAACTTAGAGGCCTAGTATCATAAGGGGCTGGAAGGTGGGGAGTGGACCTAACCCTGGAGATAATGCTACAACTATGGCTGTCTTGCCTCTCAATGTATATTACAGGTCAGGTAGGCACAGACCCTAGGTAGGTTTGGCTAAATGGGCAGGGGTCCCATGTAAATTGATAGGCCCTATTTTAGGTAGGTAGACTTCTCGCTGGATAAGTTGGTTGGACAGCCCCAGCAGGCTGGGGGGTACCTAGCACAGGTGGGTAGGTAATAGCCCCTAGAGTAGATAAGCAGGCCCCACCAGTTAGGAAAAGTAGATAGGCTACAGTTAGGTTGGTTGGACCCAGTTAGTTAGGCTGTAGGTAGGGTGTGGTGAGTCCCAATGTTAGGCTTGTAGGTAGTTGGTTTCCCACCGTTTCAGTAAAGCTGTAGCGTTGCGTATTAGGGTCCCCTTTATATAGGCTGCAAGCGTAAGGGAACCCCCTTTCGGTAGTATAAGCCAAGTTAGACTTCACCTTTTAATATTTGTATAAGGCAGTTAGGGCCTTCCTTTAGGTAGTATACAGACAGTTTTCGGGGGGTCTCCTTTAGAGTTGTATACAGGCTTCAAGGTTAGGGGGTCTCCTTTAGGGCTTATACAGGCAGTTAGGGGGGACCTCCTTTAGGTACTATAGAGGCAGTTAAGGCCTCCTTTAGTTACTATACAGGCAGTAGAGGGGGGTTCTCTTTTAGGTACGTTTTACCGGCAGTTCTAGGTGCTCTCTTTTACGGTTGTATAACACTGGGACAGTTAGGGGTCTCTTTAGGTAGTATACATGCAGTAAGGGGCCTCCTTTAGGTAGTAATACAGACCAGTTAGAGGTCTCCTTTAGGTACGTATTACAGGCAGTTTTAAGTCTCCTTTAGGTACTATACAGGCAGTTAAGGCCTCCTTTAGTTAGTATACAGGCAGTAAGGGGCCTCCTTTAGGTACTATACAGGCAGTTAAGGCCTCCATTAGGTACTATACAGGCAGTTAAAGGCCTCCTTTAGGGTAACTTACAGGCAGTTAAGGCCTCCTTTAGTACTATACAGGCAGATTAGGGGACCTCCTTTTTGGTACTTATTCAGGCAGTTAATATGGCCTCCTTTAGGTACTATACAGGCAGTTAGGGGGTTCTTTTAGGTAGTATACATACGGCAGTAGGGTCTCTTGTAGGATAGTTATTACAGTGGCAGTTAGTGCCCCCCTTTTAGTTAGTATACAGGTAGTTAGGGGCCTCCTTTAGCTGTCGTGAGGAATTAAGAGCCCCCCCCCCCCTTTATCTACTCTGTGGACGGAAGTCAGGGCCCCCTTTGCCAGCCCAGGGCCCCTTTATATAGCCTGGGCCCCCTTTAGTAGTCAGGGCCCCCTTTAGATATCTAGGGATCCCTTTAGGTAGCCAAGGCCCCCTCTGGTAGTCAGATCCCCCTTTAGGTAGGCAGGGCCCCCTTTATGAGCAGGGCCCCCTTTAGGTAGCAGGGCCCCTTTTGTAGGAAGGGTCCCCTTTAGAAGCCAGGGCCCCATTTGTAGTCACATCACCCTTTGGGTGCCTGGGCCCCCTCTGGTAGTCAGATCCTCCTTTAGGGTAGGCAGGGCCCCCTTTTAGTAGGCAGGGCCCCTTTAGGTAGCTGGGTCCCCTGTTTCTTGATAGGCCAGGGCCCCCATTTAGTAGCAAGGGCACCCTTTGGGTAGCCATGGCCCCCCTATGGTGTAGCCGGACCCCTTTAGGTAGCCAAGGGCCCCCTTTTTAGGTAGTCCAGGCCCCTCTGGTAGTCAGGGGCCCTCTGGTAGTCTGGGCTCCCTTTGTAGTCAGGGCCCCCTTTCATTTAGCCAGGGCCCTATTTTGTAGTCAGGAACGCCCTTTGTAGTCAAGGCCCCCCCTTTGTAGTCAGGGCCTCACTTCATTAGCCAGGGCCCCCCTTTGTAGTCAGGGCCCCTTCACTTAGCCAGGGCCCCCCTTTTGTAGCCAGGGGCCCCCTTTCATTAGCCAGGGCCCCCTTTATAGTCAGGGCCCCCTTTCATTAGCCAGGGCCCCCTTTGTAGTCAGAGCCCCTCTTTCATTAGCCAAGGCCCCTTTTATAGTCAGAAAAAACGACCCCACCTTTCTTTGCAGGCCCCCGTTTGTAGTCAGGCCCCCCCTTTCATTAGCACCCTTTGTAGTCAGGGCCCCCTTTGTAGTCAGGGCCCCTGTAGGTAGATTAAAAAAAAAAAAAAAAAACAACAAACAGCCCCTTACCTGGCTACGCGCCTTGCTGCTCTGAGCTGCCGACCCGGCTTCTACTGCGGCCCTGCATTAAGCGGGCACACGGCTGCGATGTCGACGTCACCGCACACCGCCTATATCAGCAGTAGGGGCCGGGCGCCCGCAGGCCTGAAGGCATGACACCTTCAGCTGCCAGGGCAATCAGCAGAGCCGCGGAGCGCGGGCAGCCAGAGCCCGCGCAGCATCGGGAGTCTGGGGGACATTAGTCCCCGGCTACCGATCGGGCTCACGGTCTTCCCCACTGGGAGCTCAGGACGCAGGGCCCAGAGCGTTCATTGACAGGATGAGCGAGGACTGGCCCCAGGAGCGGCGGCTCTGCTCAGGGCCCACAGCGGCTCGGGGCCCACCGGGGCATTCACCGATCCCCCGGCGGCCCAATCCGAGCCTGGTTGGTATATAGGCTCCAACTGTAGATATGGAGGTATATAGGTCAGTTAGTAGGTAGTAGGTATGTAGGTATAAAATTCTTCCATTAGGTAGGTATATTGGCCCCTCATTAAGTAGTACCTAATGTAGGCCTCCCATTAGGTAGGTATTTAGGTCCCCTGTTATAAAGACTCCCTAGAAGGTAGGTAAGCATATAGACCCCCCACTAGGTAGGTAGGTATATAGTCCCATATTAGGTAGATAGCTATATAGACCTCCTAAATAGGTATATCCGACATTCTGATAATTAAAAATAAAAAAGTAATAACTTTCCCTGTTGAACAGCTCACTCTTCCATCTTATGTCCAGTGCAGAAGTCATGACATCACCATGCCACCTTTGATGGGATGTTACTCCCGCACCTTGTAGGGCACAAGTCTAAGGCACCCTGACTTTTATACAGTGCCACAAACTGCATAATACGGTCACTTCATTGCACTGCCTGCGGAACATAATCATTTAGGCCACAGTCTTGGCCTGCAGTGCACAGGAGTATTTGGCAGGACAGAGAGCCAATGGCACAGTTTATGTAACTATTTGCATGTTCTAGGGACACACAAACAGTTAAAAACCTTGACGGAAGCATCAGAAGAGGACATCCAAGGTACCATTACCAGCCTGCAGGCTGTTAGTTTTCCAATAGTGGGTTGTCATGAAAGGAGGGAACCCTATGCATTTTTTCTATTCTTATTCATATATTGAAAGTCTAAATTCCATTCCAATAAATAAATAATAAAAAGAAAATGATGTGGGGTATGCCTCCAGTTTCAAGAAAAGCCACAGCACTATACAGGGGAGATTGCACAAATGCAAAGATACTTATAAACAATCACTCACATGCCTAATTTCCATGAGGGCGGTGATTGCTAGTATTACAATTGCATATAAATAAATCCTATAAAGGTTGGCAGTTATATGGTTACGTGTGCTGCACCATGTTTGCTTACAACCAACTGATGACGACCTTACCCAGCATATTTCAAGTGTGCAGCACAAAATACTGACACCTCCTGCTCCCCAGTATTACAGGGTAAAACTACATAATGAAAAAATATCAAAGATGAGGTATTAGTTGATATTTTAAGAAATATATGCAAGCTTGCAACCTATATCAAGCCTTATCTATGTGCAAGTGTCATACTAGCAATCCCCCCCTCATGGGTAGTGGGCATGACAGTGGCTGTTTATCGGTAGTTTTGCATTTGTGTAATCTCCCCTGCATGATGTTGTGGTTTTTCTGCATAATGGTGAGAAAAGGTTCTTATCCAATGTGCAGTTTTTTTCACTAGCAGTTGCTCCATTAATGGATGGATGTGAGAGCAATTGTTCATCAGTGAGCTACACCTGCTAATTTGCTCCCAGGTATCACTAGGGCTTATATTGCCTCCTACTCTCTGTACCGCCGATTACTCCTGCAGCCCCCTGGCTTCAGAACATCGCATCTATAGGCCTCAGGCCTACAGAAGACAGTGAACGGCGCAGAATAATGACATCATCATGCTCCGTCATCATGACATCACTCCATCATGTCACCCCGCACAGGATAGAAGACCCAGCTGCATGGGAGGGGAGATGAATACATTAGGGTGTATATCTATATCTATCTAGCTATCTATCTATTTACCAAATGGGGGGCTGTATACCTGACTAGCTAATTTGGGCAGGGGCTAGATACCTAACAGCAGCCCATATACCTACCGTATTTTTCCAAAAATAAGCCCTCCCCCAAAAATAAGCCCTAGCCTGATTTTAACAGATTCTTGGAGTAGATTTTAAATATAAACCCTACATCAAAAATAAGCCCTAGTTAGTCAGCGCCTCCTGAGTGATGTCACCAGGTGCCCGCCCCCTGGGCAGTACCATTCTCGAGCTCCGCCCACCCTGATAAACAGCCTGTGAGACTGGAGGCTTTGTGGAAACCTTCAGTGCTTTCAGGCTGAAGGTCCTTCAGCCCAGGCCACAGAGTGCAATGTGTAAGTGAGAGTTCAATGTAAACACACACATACACTCACATTACATACACACACACATACATATACTGTACACTCACATTGCATACACACACACATTTATACAATCACACAAACAATCACTTATCTTAAAAAGTGTGGCTACTGTGACTTGCTGGGACTTGTAGTTCCCCAGCATGCCACACTTTCAAGATAAGGCATTGAAAGAATAGGCACACACTCCATGGTTTTTGACTATAGGTTATGTACTGTTATGTACCATGGGGTGTATTTGTGTGTGTATACACGCTGGTACTTGTAACTGCAGCTGCCAAGGAAATAAATATCCCAGCATAATAATGATGCAGTTACCAAATAATACACCTATACATGAGGCAAATAGCTCAGAATACAAACTCCATCATACTGTTACTATACAGCCCATTGTACAAAGACCAACAATACCAATAATACCACTGCATAAATAGGCACCCTTAGGTGGAAAAAGCCTCTCAGTTTAAAAGACGGGGGACCCAAGGAGAACTAGGCCCCATTAAGGGTAGGTTTAAATAGCCATCTTAGGAATTAAAAAAGCCCCCAAAGGAAGAAAAATATGGCCCTTTAAAAGGTTAGGCGGTAAAAAGACCCGTTGGGTATGTAAGTAAAAGCCCCCCAAATTGGGGGAAAACAGCCCCAAAAGGAAAGGTAAAATGTAGGCCCCCCATCGGGTTTAAAAGCTAGATATATAAACCCCCGTTTGGGTGGGTCACCATTTGATTGGTAGGTACATTTTGGGGCCCCCCCCTTTAAAAATATAATATTAAATATATAAAGGGGGTTAAATAATTTTCAATAGTAAGTTGTTTAGGCTTTTAAACCCCCAAGGGGGTTAGGTCGTAAATTCCCCTATTGGGGTTTTTAGGCGCTGTTGGGAGGTTATACCCACTTTTTGATACCGTATTTTTCCAAAAATAAAAAAGGGTTTTAAATTTTCTTTCCAAAAAAAACTGGGGGTTTATTTTTGGGGGAGGCTTTTTTTTTTAAAAAGAGGGGGTTTTTAAAACTATCCTTCATAAGAGGTTTTAAAAAAAAGCAAATTTTGCACGTCATTTTTCATTTAGAGTGAACGTATATATTTTTTATCTTAAAATATGTGCTGCAGCAAACCCCGTCCCTAATAAAGAACATAAACCCAGCCGTATTAAGAAAAAATACAACACAGAAGGCCCGTGCCCTGGATGACCAATTCCCTTGGTCCAGCTACAAAGAGGTGGGGATGTGCTGCAAAGTTCCCTGTTTTAAAGTTCAAGGGACCATCTTTGTGCAGAACTGTGGAATATATGCACTATATAACTGAATAAAATAAAAAAATAAATACAAGACTTACAGGTTTAGTTCTATAGGCTCCTGCAGAGACAGGCCATGTGTATGTATGGCCATCTCTCCTACTGTATATGTAGGTGGGACTTGTGTTCCAGATGTGGTGTGATGACCCACTGTAACGCAAATTTCTGAACTAACCTTCAAAGCTCAGAGCAACTTGGTCAAAATGGCTGCACCAATATTCATGAAAAATGAAAATTTTAAAATTATTTAAAAAAATATGAAAAGAAAAATAAAATATATAATACATAAATAGTTTTAATTACCAAAAAAATAGGCCACTTTCCATAATTTTTTTGGCAGGCAAAAAAATTCTACATTATCCTTATTATGGGGAAATTTCAATATGGGAAATCTTTCCCTGTGCTAAAAAGAATATTTTAACAAAATTTTTGGGGCATCGGAAACTATAGGTATATAGGGGGCATGTCCTTTGGTGGCAGCCCTAACAAAGCTATGATAAAAGTACATCTGCTTATCTGAATTAATCATCAGGCAGTTTTTCTAAAGAAAACGATGTTGCTCATATAAAACAGTTATTACATTTTACTGTTTCCACCCCTCCTTGTATGTCTAACTTATTTACTTTCACAAGACATAAAAGACTAATAAACATTACTACTAGTAGTAAAACAAAGGAAGATTGTAGGTTCTGGCCTTAGGAAAGTTTTTAACAGGGGTGGACTAGAACTAAAAAGCCCTGGCACAAACCCCTCACCAGCCCACATATCTTGCCCTGGTCACGCACCTCACCACTTTAGAAAAAAACATTTTTAACACAAGCAAGAAAGTAAGGGCCTCTTCATAGGCTTATTCGGGACTGTTTGGGACCCGTATTGCGCCCCGTTTTTGCGCTGCAGTACAGCTCCAATCCGTCCCAGAAAAACGGTAATCCACAGTTCTCATAGGAATTGGATTCCGTCTCTCCCCCTCCCGGCGAATCCGCCGTGGGGGAGAAAGGACATGCACAAAATTTTACGGGTGTAGCCCCCCTGAATAATGAGGTCAGGGGCCCTGCAGCACCCCCCCCTGCCCCCCGCCACGCCCCGCCCATGGCGCCGGCGTAATTGCGGGGCCCAAATCCGTCCCCGTAATTACGTCGGCAATAAGCCTTGTGAACATTGCCTAAAAGTGCTACATAGAAAGCCCTAATCAATGGATTAGAGACAGTGCACTCACTTTCATAATTAGTGACAAGTGTACACTGCCATATAACCCTGCCAATTAACCTACAATAAGCCATATATGACCATAAATCATTTTGTACCTTCTGGGTTTCCAAAAACAGATTTACAGGTGACGTCTTCTCTGACTGGAATTGTTCTATTTCCCTTTTCTTCTCCATCTGGTCCATAATGCCATGGTGACTTTTTCCAGCCAACCAAGACTTGTCTCTGCAGAATTTAGACTCCACACGTTTATAGCGCCTCCCTACCTATTGCAACCTTTGTACAAATATCCACATCCATCATGCCTCAAATGGTAAAAATGACCACCATGTACCCAAATAGTACTTCCAGACAGCTATGGAGCTTCCTTTTGGGCACCCGGCTTTAATCTCTTAATCTTAATTTTTTTGTCCCCAAATAGTAGATAGGTAAACCTTAAATATATAGGTACCCCCAAAATTTGGGGAGGAAGCAGAGGGGTTAATTAAAAATAGGCCCCCCCATTAAAATATGTATTTTGGTTTGCCTCCTAAAGAATAGATATACAGGCCACTATTTAGTAGTTAGGTATATAGCCCCCCATTACTTAGTTATATAGCCCCCCTTTTGATAGGTAGCTATATAGGCCCCAACAGTAGGTAGGAAGGTTTATAGGTTAGTCAGTAGGTAGGTTGGTATATAAATCCTCCAGTAGGTAGATAAGTATACAGGTCCCTCATTAAGTAGGTAGGTAACTATGTAGGACATCCCATTAGGTAGGTATTTAGGACCCCCAGTAAACAGACCCTTGAAGGTAGGTAGGTATATAGGCCCCCCACTTGGTATTTGGATGTATAGGGCCCCAATTAGGTAGGTATATAAGCTCCTTGGTAGGTAGGTAGTTATATAGACCTCCAATTATGTACAGTATCTCACAAAAGTGAGTACACCACTCACATTTTTGTAAATATTTTATTTAGTCAGTGTACAGCTTGTTACATAGTTACATAGTTCCATAGTTCAACCAAGGGTGGGTAAAATGTGATTGAAGGGGGAGACAAGGATTTTAAGCCCATCCTCCCAACTGGTTAAAACCCTGAAACTCACAAGGCAAGAACCAATCTGCTCTAGTAGAGACCCCATCTCTGATCACAGAACCGCCACCAGCCAGGATCCAGAATTTTACATGGCTACGTACAGTATAACAGTGTAAATTTGGTGTGCCCTCAAAATAACGCAACACAGCCATCAATGTGTAAACTGTTGGAATTAAAAGTGAGTACACCCCTAAGTGAAAATGGACAAATTGTGCCCAAAATGTCAATATTTTGTGTGGTCACCATTCTTTTCCAGCACTGCCTTAACTCTCTTGGGCATGGAGTTCAGTAGAACTTCACAGGTTACAGGTACTGTAATCTTCTTCCACTCCTCCATTATGACAAAACAAAGCTGGTGGATGTTAGAGACCTTGTACTCCTTCATCTTCCATTTGAGGATGCCACACAGATGCTCAATAGGGTTTCAGTCTGGTGACATACTTGGCTAGTCCAACACCTTTACCCTTTCATTTTCTTTAACAAGGCAGTGGTCATCTTAGAGGTGCTTTTTTATTTTAGAAGTACTAAAACATAAAAAATCCACATAATTTGTATCACCAGAATTGTATCAACCTAGAGAATACAGATAACACATAATTTATACCGAAGAGTGGATGCCATCAAAACAAAACGCCCACAAACATAGCGCAAGTAATAATTTTTTCACATTAACCCCCGCTTTTAATTTGGTTTTTGTTTCCTAGTACCCTCTGTGGTATGGTCAATGGCACCATTAAAAAATATACATAAAAGCACTCATGTCTATGTAGATGGAAAAATAAAAAAAGTTATGGCTCTTGGAAAGCAAAGAAAAAAAAAATTAAGAGCCAGGTAAGGCTGAAACAGATCCAAAAGTGAAGAAATAAAGTTGGATAAAGGTAGCATACATAAATTACGGAGCTTGTAAATGAAAGGGATAGAGGCACCTTATCCTAACTGTTATGGAGCTCAGTCTCTTTTGTAGTAAAAGGCTCCTTTCCATTATGGCGCTTACACTTAGTAACAGTTTGTTTCTTTACTTCACCCAAAGACCACTAGCAAAACTGGCACAATCTCACCACAGTGTGGGTGTGCCACCTCCCCACCAAGGCTCTTTTTTATGTTGTACATAACAGGGCTATGGTCAACATTTAAATCAAGGCCCAGTTTCTCTGGTAGATGTGCCCAATGACTCCGCCAATACACATCACTGGAATGCAAAATTTAACAGAAACCTGGGTCTAGGGGCTTACATGGATGGAGCCCAAATGTCTTGCAGCATCAGCACAGTACCGTTAGTCAGCTTACTCCTCGGTGTTAGCAGCTATCGCCTTTTCCTCTTCCTTGTGAGCTTTTCTCTTCTCTCCTTACCTTCATCTTCCTCCTGTCAGTACTTCTCCTGCTTCTCCGGTGGCAGCTTCTTTTGCAGGACGAAGCACAGCACAGTGTTGATTTAGCCTCCAAATTTCCTAGATTTCAATCAGCTGAAGCATCTGTAGGATGTGCCAGAAAAACTAATTCATTGTGGCACCCACTTTGCAATTTACAGGACTTGGGTTCAGGGATCTTTTGTTAACACTATTGTGCCAAATACTTCAGAGGTCTTATGGAGTCTATGCCGTGATGGGTTATGGATGAGAAATGTATAACCATTACAAATTTTTACCCCCGTAAAACCCCAAAATGAGAATCTCACTATATTCCTAAACTATTTCTTTGAGTGTCCTTTCCTTAAGTCACTTCTTGCGATTTATAATATTTGCCATCTAGGAGCTCCTGCAAACATGTGTCTGAAAATCTTATAAGCACTTCAGAGCACTGCTGTGTATCTAGACAACATACCATCTACAATATGTGATATTTCCACCCAGGAGAATGGTCCAAATGTTTTGAATTAACACATATTTCCATGATAACTACAAAAAAACAGGAAACCAATTACAAAATCCTCTTAGGCTGGTGTAGGATCCCAACTAGAGATGGGCGAATTGATTCTAACAAAGTGGAATTCGTTTAGAATTTCAGGAAAACTTTGATTCTGAACGAAGTCGACCTTTGGGGTATTTCGGGTGAACGAAGTGTGCTTTTCATTGATAAAATGGGTACGAACACATGCCGTTACATGGGGCAAAGAAACTCTGGGAGGAAGAAGGCATAGCCTACATGACATGTGCAGAGATGAAGCCAATCAGAACCGCGGGATTCTGTGACGTCACCGCACTATATAAGTCCCAGGACGACGCTGGGAGCTCACACTCCTCTCACTGTATTGATTCAGGGAAGGTGCTGCCGCGGCTGCTTGTAATAGCTCTTACTGAAGAACTGATTTTTAACAGCGATTTTTGGGGTTCTCAAACTTGTCTCAGAGACTGCTTCTCTAACGTTCCCATTTCTGGGTTTTTTGGGGTATTGGATCTGAAGTTCCCGTGTGCTCCAATGCAGCTGCATACACATTTAATGCTATCTGCTCACAGCACATTGAATATCCAAGGGGGATCTAAGCCTGTTCCTGTTGGGATTCATTTAAAGAAACAGCATTTTTTACAATACAAATACCACTTCATTTTTGGCTGCTCAATTCTTTGGCGCAATTTACATCCAGGGGTTAATTAAGCGTTGTTTTGCTGCTGTGGTGACTCAAGAAAACCGTCTTTTTCACCGCCAAAAAATAAATTTTTCCTGTATCATAATTCACAAGCGGTTTATTTTCCTCTTGTTGTGTAGCGTAAAAAACACGCCATTGTAACACGCTATGAAGCTGGTAGTTTGTGGTTGCTCAATTGTTTGGGGCAATTTACATCCAGGGTTATTAAGCTTTGTTCTGCTGTTGTGGTGACTAAAATAAACCGTCTTTTTCACCGCCAAAAAAAATAAATTTTTCCTGTAGCATAATTCACAAGTTTTGCGACCGGCGCCCGCGACCCCTCCTGCGGGCGCCGGCGCAGCTCTGCCCTGGTCCCCAGAACGAGTGCCGCCCCCTGCCCAGGTGTCGGCGGGGGGCGCACTCGCCCTCCGCGCGCCAGTACTTACCCGGACCTCGCTCCCTGTGTCCCTGCAGCCTCCTGCAGTCCCGGCGCGCGCGTCCCTGTGATCTAAGGCCCCTCGTCGGCGCCAGGGTCTGTTGTCAGATTTAAGGGACAGTGCCCGGTAATTTGGGTAATTTCCGGGCAAAGCCTCTATTTCACCTGGGCGGCCCTTCAGCCCGCTCCCTGCCGGATCTTTATGCCTTGCCTATCGAGAAAGCGTTCCCTATTGCCCCCGTCCGATCTACCGTGTACCGTATCCTCGCTTCCGGCTCTTGACCACGAACCTCTGCCGCCTGCCCTGACCCCCCCGGGGCCTGCCACCCCCACGAACCATAGCTCCCCCTTGCCCAACCTTCTGCCTGACCCCGACTACGAGCCCCGGGAACGATTTTGCACCACGCTATATTTCCCGTCTGCCTCCGCAACAATCACGTCAGGGGAAAACGACCTTTTTAGACCCCCCGAAGAAAGTCCACCCCGCTTTGCGGCGGGTCTGGTAAAAACCCGGGGGCCCCCTACTTAGTTTCCTTTTTCCCTGGCGGGGCTTACACCATCGCTTTTTGGGGGCCAGGGGAATCCATTTCCGCGCCCCGGAACCGTAACAAAAGACCCGGGCCCATGGGATCCGGCCAAGGTCCCCCGGCTGCCCAGGGGTGGCGGACCTCCCCTCCGTGGGGGCCCCCGACAGTCCCCAACAACGGCCCAGCAGGGGAACAGTTTGGATCATTTTGACCCCAGGGGGCAGAAACCCGTCACCCCCCCAGAAAGCAACCTCCACCTCCCCCCGGGGCCCCGGCTCCCCTCCGGCGTTTCCCCCGGCTCCGTTTGGCCCCAAGCCCGTTTGTCGCTGCCTCCCAAAAAATTGACGGGACCCAACCCTCTGCAGGGTTTTCTCACCCATGCCCCAAATGCCCCATTGATTTAATGGGGCCCAATTCCTGTTTTAACTTTTCCAAAGGGTGGCGTTTGGGGTTCGCCTTTTTTCCGGGAACCCCTGGCCTGGGCAACACCTCTGGGGGAAACAGGAGCAAATCCTGGCCCGCGGACCCTGCATCCTTTTCCTCGCAAATTTCCCGCAGTGTCTTCGGGGAGCCAGCCCGAGCTCTTCCCTGCGGGAGACGGCACTCTTTGAACCTACGCCAGGGTAAAAAACTTCATGGGAGATTTTTAAACCCGCAGAACAATTTCGCACCCGCCTAAAGTTGTCCCTGGGAATAAACGCCGCCCTGCGCCCCCCTTTTAAAAAAAGGTTTTTTCCCCAGCATATCAAGGACCCTTTGGCCGCAAGAGTTTTGCCATCCTTTTTAAAAGGAATTAATCCCCGGGCCAAAATTAAACATTGACGTGCGCTTCGCGGAGAGGCAAGAAGAGCCCGGGCCAAAAACGCGACCTGGCGCGCCCCCGGGCCGTCCCCCCCGGGCTCCGGTTTTTCCAGAGGCCTCCACTGCGCGCTCTACCTTCAGGGGGGAACCCATGCAGGTGAATCCCAAATCCACATTTCTGAGCAGGAATTTCCCGTTTTGGGGCCACAAAAAGCTATGTTTTTGTACTGCGCCAGTCCCGGGTCATTTTTGGAGGAGCTGTCCCCTTCGCCCCCAAGCCGGGAAACCCCGCACCAACTATGTTTTTTGGGGGCATTCCCCCAGGGGAGGGAAACCCTTTTTTTCCCCACCCGGGGTGACTAGCCTGGAGATCAGGAACCCGACTCGGGTCCTTGAAACCAGGGTCCGCGTTCCTGGACTCCCGGTTCCGCCGGGGAAAATTAAACCACCCCCCCCGCCCTTGTATCCCATTACCACTTCCTGGGTTTTTCTGGAGAAGCCGTTTTTTGATTTTCCTCCCCCAGGGACTGCTTGAGACGTCATCCGGACGGGCCAAGGCCCGGGGGCCCCCCCACCGGGGCGCCCCCGCATAAGGAAAGATCCCCCCTAAGAAAAGCTCGGTCTTCCCGCGATCCTGTTTGGGGGGTCCCGGGGGCTTTCGCGCCAAAGGGCCCCCACGCTTAAATTTGGGTGACAGGCCCAGGTCCCGGCGCTGGGGACCTGACCCGCTGGAACCTTTTTCGGGGGGCACCTCCCCGGGCGCTCCGTTCCTTTCCCAAACCCTCCTCCAGGCCTCTTTCCAGTTTGCCTACGGGAAAACCGGATTACGCAAAGTCTTCCTCGGAGAAGCAGGCCGAGAGCCTTTCCCCCATCCCCCCCCCTAAGACGCCCCCAAACGATCTAATGCCGGGGGCCAGTCCTCCCGGGGCAAAGGGTTTTTCCCACTGTCCCTACCGGTGAAACCCCGGGGCCAAAGTCGACCTTTCATTCCCGGGAAAAAAACCTGCCAAAAGGGGCTTTTTTAAACCCAAAAAAACCCCCCCGGGGGGGCAGGATTTTTCTTCTGCCCGAAGAAAGATTTTCTTTAACCCCGGCCCGGGATCGACTATCGGGGCCTTAACAAAAAACACGGGGAAAAACCACTATCCCCATTTCCGCGATCACGGGAAATTTTTTGACCGGCTTCCAAATGAGCCAAAATTTTTTCCAATTTGACCTGCGAGGGCCAAAAACCTCATCCGCATTCGGGGAGGGGGATGAGTGGGAAAACGCCTTTTAAAACACGGGATTTGGGCACTTTTTAATAACCCCGCATCCCATCGGTTTTGTTCAATGCCCCAGCAGTCTTCCAAGAATTTTTGAACGATATCTTCCGGGAAACTCCTTTTTAAAACGTGTGGTCTTGGGCTACCTAACGACATTCTGGTGTTCCCCTGCCCTGGGGGAGACTCATCGTTCATGCCGCCCCGGGGATTGGGAAACGGCCCCCTTAAAGGGGCCCAAACCCCCCTATTCCAAAAAAAGAGACAAGTCTCTTCCACCAAACCCCCTCCCGTTCCTTGGGTTTCTCATCTCGGACCCGCGGGTTAAAAGATGGAATTCCCCGCCAAGTTGTTTGGGGTTTTCTTGCAGTTTGGGCCCCGGGCCCGGTTTGGGCCCAAAGAGCCCATTTCCAAAATTCCCGGGGTTCTCGAATTAAAAATGTCAGTTTATCCTGCCCTTATTCTCCCCTTGGGGGCACCCCATCAAATTTCACTTTCCAAAAAGAAATCCAACCCCCAGGCATGGCCACCAGAGGCCAAAAGGCATTTGCTCAACTTAAGGCAGCCTTCCCTCTGCGCCCATCCCGACCAGGGCCCGATTCCCGAGAAACCCAAATACCGCAAAGGGAAAGTTAATTTGGGGAAAGCGCTCACCAGCAAGTCCGTGTACGGCCCATAGAGAATAACATCCTCACTGCCTCTGCTCTTTCCCTTTGCTCCGGATTTCCCCCCCACCAAACCACGGCCCCAAGACTCAAATTTCCCAAAAAGGAAAAAGGGCCCGGGGGGAACAGAAATTTATTTTTTCAGTCAAAACAATCCTTACTGGAGGCCCTGGGCGGTATGGGCCTAAACATTGATGAACCTCCTCAAAGTTTGGGGGGGTCGGGTGGCCTCTTACCTCAAATTTCAAAGACCTTTAAAATCAGATTCACTCACCAGGTGGAAAAATCCACTTTAGCCCTTTCCCTTTATAAACTTTTTAAAAAGTGACCAAGGTGGAAACAGGGTGATCCCCACACTTTTTAGGAAAAACCCACTAGTGGGCAACACTATATTTAAAGCAAAAGTTTTCACCCCAAAAAAATACAGGGAATTTGATACCCTTTTTGGTGAAAAAAATAAGCCAGACCGGGGATGCACACTACCAAAAGGAAATTTTATCAACCAAACTGAAATCATAGACAAAGGGGAAGAAAAGAAGTTATACTTTAAAACCAAAATAAAAAAAGCAAAGTAAAAATGCAGAACAAAACACAGGCAGATTTAAATTTATAGAGGAAAAAAAAAAAAAAATAACAAGAAAAAAAGGAGCCAAATTTCAAAGCACAACGAAATATAGCGTAGAAAATTTTAAACCAAAACAAACAGATTTTCTAAAAAAAAAATTTGGTATCCAAAAACAAGACCCCTTAAAAAGCGAGCCCTTTGGGAATATGGGAATAGGTTTTGTAGCTCGGAGAAATTGCACTAAAGGTAAACCACATATCCCCTAGCTGCTTCACAAAATAAGAAAAAAAAGATACCTGGCTCTCGTGTAAAGGTTTCTTCCCTGTGGTAAAAAGAGATGCGGTAATGAAAATTTGCAAAAAAGAGAGACACTTCAGTAACAGGAAAATACCAAAAAAATTCAGTATAAAGGGTTCATAATTGTGATACTGATTTAAAATTTTTGCCATCGATGTACATATGCACAAATTTATACATTGCACAAAAATACGCAAAAAATGAAAAATCGATTTAAAAACACTCACTCACATTAAGCGGGGCCTCCCCTCCCATTTGGTGCAGCGAAGCATTTGTAGAGGCCCAGGGAGGATCAGTCGAAGTTTCTGCTCAACGGAATAGAAAGAAAAAAACCACCCAAAAAAGGGGGGATCCCCAAACAATGCTGGCATACGTGAAGCTCATGGATTTATAAGTTAGTTTCAGGCCCACAGGTCTTAATAGCCGTTTTTTGATTGGCAATACATCTATGATGATTTTTAAACAAAAGTTGTCACATTTTTTTCCTTTTTTTAAACAGTTAGCTTTTTTGGCAAAAAATTTTGGATGCGGGGGGAAGTATTCATACGCCCACCCCCCTTTTTAAAACTATTTAAAAATGTCATTTTTTTTTGGGAAAGAAACCCCGTAAACAAGGCGTCGTTACCCCCGAAACGCGTCGGGCTTTACCCCGTCTGTACCCTAAAAATTGTGCCTTTATAAAATAAATTTGGGCAAAAAGATTATCCCGCGGTTTCCTTTTGGTCTGATTCCGAAAGCCTCTTTCTGGGGGGTACCCCTCTGGGGTGGCCTTTTTGACGCAGAAGGGACCTAAAGGCAAGATGGCCCCTGTGCTTCTTCTCCAAGATTTTTTCCCCCCTGGAAGAAATTAAACCATGAGCCCGGAGTTGCTGGCTATCAAAGCTCCCTAGAAGAGTCGTTATTTTCGGAAGGCCCCACGCTCCCCCTCACATTTACTCCCCCATAAAAATTTTCAATACCCCAAACGGCCCAACGCCCAACCCATTCAACCCAAAAGGGGGGCCCTGTTTTCTCGGCTTAAATTTTCCAGATACTTTTTGGGCCCAGCAGAGAAAACTCGGGGCCGTGCGCCCCCCCCCGGCCCGATTTTGGTGAGGGGGGGCCCCCCCCCAGAATATTTTTCCCCCCGACGCCTGACTCGTGGCCCAGTAGATCGGAAAGGTTCCTCCAGGAAGACTTATGTCCGTCCTGCCTCGCGGGAAATTTTGAAATGGGGACACTGTTCTCCTTGTGGCGGTCACCAGGGCACCAAATCCTTCCCCTAATTCTCGTTTTTATGGGGGCCAACTTGCGGGGAAAATAAAGGTTTTCGTGAATCCGCGTTACTTTGCTCGTAACAAGACCCTCCCAAAAAAACCGGGGTTTTGCTCCCCTCTCCCCATCCCTGGGGCCCCCTTTGGGACTCATGTGCAAGGATTCGCACGGATCTGCCCCCCTCTTGGGGAAACACGGTTCCTGGAAAGGGCGCCGTTTTTTCAAAAATGGCCATTTTACCGTTTCGGGGTCCCTTGCCCCCCAGTTGGCCAGCTTTTTTTTCTCCACATTTTCCCGGCTACAGGACTTCCGCAGCCTTGTCTCGGGGGGGGCCAAATTTGTGTCGGGGTTTCGGGCGGGCCCCTGCCTCTTTTGCAGGTAAACCCCTTGTTTTTCTCTTCCGCCTACCCCCCAACAAGGGCCAAAAGTGAAGGATCAATCGATCCTGGGGGGCTATTACACATTTTGTCTCGGCTCGACGGGAGACGGGGCCAGCTGCTTTTTTGGGCGGAGTTTTCCTATAATCCCTGGAGTCGGAAACCCCTGGGAACTTCGCCATTTTTCATCGTCTTTGGCCACATCCCCGCCCTCCATTTCCTTTTCCCACCATCGAAGGGGCCCAGCGGGTACTTTTGCCCAAGATATGGTGTCCATTTGGAAAAAAGCGCCATCTTCAGCAGCATCCCCACGCATGAAAGTCAAGCGGGCAAGAAAGAAGCCCTCCCAGTGTTTGCTGGCGACAAGGTCTGGTTCGGCCAGATATATTCGGCCTGAAATCCCCTCAAAAAAATTGGGGCCCCCCGGTGAGGCCATTTGAAGTACTCCCCGCATCAACCCGGCCCACAAAATCCGCTCCACCACAATGCGTATTCCCAATCCTTCCAGTCTCCTGTTGAAGCCCTGTGTCCGAACCGTTTTTCCCCCAAAACAAGCCCCATCTTCTGAAGCGGAGGCCCGCCAACATCTTTTCTGTAAATGAATCCAAAAAAGAAGGCCATCAAGGGGAAGGCGGTATTTCCCGATTGACTGGAAGAGTTTGGTCCTGAGGAAATCGTGGGGGCCCGGGACAACATCTTGGACCCGGGGTTGCGCAGAATTCCCCAGGCCCGAAAAAGGGGAGGGGCTAAAGGGGGGGGTTTCTGTTGCGACCCCGGGGCCCGACCCCCCGCGGGCCCGGCGCAGCTCTGCCCGTCCCCGGGACGATGCCCCGCTGCCCGGGTGTCGGCGGCGGGCCACCCCCCCGGGGCGCCAGTACACCGGCGCGCTCCTTTTTCCCGCACCCCTGGTCCGCCGCCGTCCCCTTTTTTAAGGGCGCGCGGCCGGCCTGTGAGATTTTTAAAAGGGGGAGTGCGGTTAATTAACCGGGCACCCTCTATTTCACCTTGGGGCTTCCCCCGTCCCTGCCCCTTTAGTGCCTTGCCATAAAACTTCCCTATTTCTCGTCCTGATCTACCGTGTACCGTACCTCGTCCTCTCTTACCACAACCCTGCCCCTGCCCCGACCGCCGCCGTCCACGACCACGAACCCTAGCTGCCTGCCCGACCTTCTCCTGACCCCACTAGAGCCTGCCACGATTTTGCACCCCTATACTTCGGCTCCCCCGCAAGCAAGTCACTCAGGGTAACGACCTGGGAACTCCCCCCGCACAAGTCCATCCCCCTTTTTCGGGGGCTCTGGTGAAAAACCCGGGGGCCCATTAGTTTTGTTCCTGGCGTGGCTTACACCATCGCTTGTGGTGGTCCAGTGGATCCACTTCCGCGTCCGGAACCGTAACAACAAGCAAAGTTAATTACAATTTTTTCTCTTGTTGTGTAGCGTAAAATACACACCATTGTAACACGCTACAAAGCTGGTAGTTTGTGGCTGCTCAATTGTTTGGCACAATTTATATCCAGGGGTTAATTAAGCGTTGTTTTGCTGCTGTGGTGACTAAAAGAAACCATCTTTTTCACCGCCAAAAAATACATTTTTCCTGTAGCATAATTCACAAGCGAAGGTTATTTTCCTCTTGTTGTGTAGCGTAAAAAACACGCCATTGTAACACGCTACAAAGCTGGTAGTTTGTGGTTGCTCAATTATTTGCCGCAATTTACATCCAGGGGTTAATTAAGCGTTGTTTTTCTGCTGTGGTGACTAAAATAAACCGTCTTTTTCACCGCCAAAAAAATACATTTTTCCTGTAGCATAATTCACAAGCGAAGGTTAATTACAATTTTTTCTCTTGTTGTGTAGCGTAAAATACACACCATTGTAACACGCTACAAAGCTGGTAGTTTGTGGTTGCTCAATTGTTTGGCGCAATTTACATCCAGGGGTTAATTAAGCGTTGTTCTGCTGCTGTGGTGACTAAAAGAAACCGTTTATTTCACCGCCAAAAAAGACATTTTTCCTGTAGCATAATTCACAAGCGAAGGTTAATTACAAGTTTTCCTCTTGTTGTGTAGCGTAAAAAACACGCCATTGTAACACGCTACAAAGCTGGTAATTTTTGGCTGCTCAATTCTTTTGCGCAATTTACATCCAAGGGTTAACTAAGTATTTTTCTGCAGTTGTACTCAGTAAAAGAAACTTTCTTTTTCACCGCCACAGAAGAAATTCTGTAGCATAATTCATATCCGAAGGTTAATTAAGCCTGTTTGTGCTTTTATATTCAGTAAAATACACAGAGTTTTTAAACGGCACATACAAGTCAATTTTTCCTGCCCATTTGTGGAGCGCAATTTATATCCAAGGGTTACCCAAGCTTATTACTGGGTTCATTTGGAGTCAAATACAGGGTGTGTATTTATCATATACAGATATCTTCATCAAACAGTGTCTGTACATTTTAGAACAAACAGTATGTCAGACAGAGAGGTGGCAGGCTCTTCACCTGCGAGTGGCAGTGGCACAAACATTCCTGGAGCAGGCCCAGGTCGCAGCACAGCAAGGGGACGTCGCAGAAGGGGTCACTCGGTGGGGCCACAACTGCCGGTGTCATCTAGCGGCGTGTGCTGACTAGCACCCAAGGGTTTCTCGATTGGTTGACTAGGTCATCCACTTCCTCCCAGATGACATCTGACAACCCCAGCCAAGATTCGGTGGGAACGTCAGACACAACCCTTAGTTGGTATGGCCCGGGAGCGGGTCAGCGGCCCTCACCTGACCTCAAACCCGCCTCGGTCCCCACCGGTTCCCTCAGCCAGAGATCTACTATGTGGTCTGGGCTCAGCAGCCACTATATAGCGAGGATGAACAATTTGAGGAGGGCAGTCAGCAACTACTTGGCAGCGAAGAAATGGGGCCAATATCCCCTGCTTCTTGCAGTAGGCGGCAAAGTATAGATGTAGAGAGTGGCATGAGAGGTCATGTTGTGAGGGGTCAGCCTCGGCATACCAAGACCGGTGATGAGGACAGCAGTGACGATGAAACACAAATAGATGATGATGTAGCCGACCGCACTTGGGAGCCGGGTGAAGCAAGGGCTTCATCATCGTCAGGAGAAGAGGGCGTCAGCTTGCGCGTCAGGCAGCAAGTGGGTTGTGTGGCCGTGAGAGACGCCGCTTTCTCCTCCACGTTGTCAAACTGCTGCTCCTGCGCCAATGTCCGCCTCTTCCTCCACCACCACCACCATCTCAGCCTCCACAAGTACTGCTCCATCATACCACATTGTAGGCACGAGCGTGTCACACAGTTTCTACACCTGGCTTGCCTCGGTGAATGAAGTCACACAGGGGAGGAACTGCTCCGCGTCATGCAGCAAGAAATCGATGTGTTGCTTTCTCCGCACCAACTGCAAATCGGAACCATGGTGACGGACAATGGGAGGAACATGGTGTCTGCGCTGCATCGAGGAGGGATGGTCCATGCGCCCTGTAGGCGCACGTGTTCAATCTGGTTGTAAAAAGGTTCCTGAAGTCTTCCACCGATCTTCAGAAGATTCTGAAAATGGCCAGGAAACTGTGCATGCACTTCATCCATTCCTACAAAGTCAGGAACACCCTCCTCGAGTTGCAGCGGCAGAACGGCCTCCCCCAACACACTCTGATATGCGATGTTTCCACCCGTTGGAATTCCAGCCTGCACATTTGGACCGACTGTATGAACAGAGAAAGGCCATTAAACGTTTTTTTTGATGATCCAGGCGGACAGGAGTACTCCCCTGTGTAACTTGATGTCAGCCAGGGGCAGCTCATACGTGACACCTGCCATTTGTTGAGGCCATTCGAGTAGCCACGTTATTTGTCAGTCGCCAGAACTACGGGATGAATAACGTCATTCCACTGCTTCATGTCCTGGAACAGATGCGAAAAATCTGTCTGGGAGGAGACGGAGACGTGCGACTACATCTCGTGGCCACATGAGTCCGGTGGAGACTGAAATGGAGGGGGAGGGACATTGGAGCAGAAGCATTGTCTGGTGAAATGAGTGGCTTTTCTATCCAGGTGACAAGAGAGGAGGAGCAGGAGCAGCGGGAGGGGTAAGATGGAGATGAGGAAGAGAGGCAAAATGACCCACAAGCACCGTGGCAGTATACATAAGGGTGGAGGCAAAGGGGGGGCCCCCCGGAGTCACTTGTGCAGATGGCCCGCAGCATGCTGTTGCCTGGGTAGTGACAGCCGAATAGTCTCCATCCGCAGAGGGATGACTTCTGGCTCTCCACACTATTAGACCCTCGCTACCAGTCCAAAATGGGAGCCTTTTTCCCAGCTGCTGAGAGGGGGGACAAATAAATACTATAGGGGAAAACATCCGTAGTCAGTTGGCCGCTGCCATGTGCGGCATCGTCCCTCGTCTAACAGTCTGACCGGGGGTTCTTTAGCACTCAGTACTACTGCCCGCTGCTGGGGACGGTGGGGGGTAGGAGCAGTACCAGCTCCATCAGCAGCAAACTAAGTCTGGAGTCACTGATGAGCAGCTTCCTTCAAACCCCCCTAATGAAAGGGGGGTAGTTGCCCAGCAGCAGCAGCGCAGGTCCTGGAGCAGTTCCCCCAACCAACCAAAGGTGGTGGCCTACTTGGACAAGTTTTGCCCCCCCAGTTAGAAGATCCGCTGGACTACTGGCAGCCCAAAAAGGATTTGTGGCCGAAACTTGCTGAGTTGCAGAGGAGAAGCTGTCCTTCCCGCGGAAGTGTGGCATCAAAGCGGGTGTTCAGTGCGGCGGGGGGCCATCGTTACCCCAAGAGAACCCGCCCTTTTCCACGGGAAGTGGAACGACTGACCTTTGTCAAGAGAATCAGGCGTGGATCAGCCAGGATTTCCACAAGCAATGCCTTAGCTCAGACGCCTCACCCAAACTGTGAGAAATTGTCTGGGTTCAAATTACCTGCCTCAGCCACTATTCTGATGCCGCCACCCCCTGATTTCCACACATCTGCTGCCAGTTTCTCCATCTGCCACCAACCATCTTTACCAGGGACTGGTATTGCCACCCACCTCCACACTCTGTCATTGTGCCACTCTATGACCTCATGCTGCTGTTGCTGGTGCCGTGACATCCACACTCTGCAATTGTGCCACTCTCTGACCTCATGCTTCTGCTGCTGTTGTTGCTGCTGCGGTCACCTCCACACTGTGTCATTGTGCCACTCTGTGGCCTACTACTGTTTTGCCACCTCCAGAATGTCATTGTGCCACTGCCTGACCTCATGCTGCTGCTGACGTGAACTCCACACTGTGTCTTTGTGCCACTCTGTGGCCTACTCAAGCTTTTGACACCTCCAGAATGTCATTGTGCCACTGCCTGACCTCATGCTGCTGCTGTTGTGACCTCCACACTGTGTCATTGTGCCACTCTGTGGCCTACTACTGTTTTGCCACCGTCAGAATGTCATTATGCCACTGCCTGACCTCATGCTGCTGCTGTGGCTGCTGCCGTGACCTCCACACTGTGTCATTGTGCCATTTTCCCAGCTGCTGAGAGGGAGGACAAACTCAAATACTATAGGGAAATCATCCGTAGTCAGTTGGCCGCTGCCTATGTGCGGCATCGTCCCTCGTCTGACAGGTCTGACCGGGGGGGTTCAGCACTCATGTACTACTGCCGCGGCTGCTGGGGCACGGTGGGGGGGTAGGAGCAGTACCAGCTCCATCAGCAGCAACCTAAGTCTGGGGTCACTGGATTCACTGGAGTCACTGTGGCCTACTCCTGTTTTTGCCACCTCCAGAATGTCATTGTGCCACTGCCTGACCTCATGCTGCTGCTGTGGCTGCTGCCGTGACCTCCACACTGTGTCATTGTGCCACTCTGTGGCCTACTCCTGTTTTTGCCACCTCCAGAATGTCATTGTGCCACTGCCTGACCTCATGCTGCTGCCGCCGTGACCTCCGCTCTCAGTCATTGTGCCACTCTGTGGCCTACTACTGTTTTGCCACCTCCAGAATGTCATTGTGCCACTGCCTGACCTCATGCTGCTGCTGTCGTGACCTCCACACTGTGTCATTGTGCCACTCTGTGGCCTACTACTGTTTTTGCCACCTCCAGAATGTCATGGTGCCACTGTCTGACCTCATACTGCTGCTGCCGTGACCTCCACTCTCTGTCATTGTGCCACTCTGTGGCCTGCTACTGTTTCACCACCTCCAGAATGTCATTGTGCCACTCTCTGACCTCATACTGCTGTGGCTGCCGCCGTCACCTCTACACTCTGTCACTAATGTTGCCACCTGAGCTCTCAGCTTGTTTTTTACCAGCTTTCGCTATCATGACTTTATCAGGCTACATTCCCGCTTGAGTTTTTTGGTCAGTTTTGCCCTCTTAAGTGCCATGGGAATTTTATAGTGAAGCGATTCTAAGAGCGGCGGCAGTCATGTGCATGTCATACTAAAACACAACATTGTATGAAGACCAAACCAAGCTCCCTCTGCATATTTAAGCATGGCACAACGTTCTACAGCACCCTGCAGGCTCTGGGCAGCCTGGAAATAGCTGTTTTTTAATGCGATTCGTACCGAAGTAATTCTGACCGAAACGAATTTTGACGGAAATTCGGCGAAGTGACCGAATCGAATTTTTGATAAATTTGCCCATCTCTAATCCCATTACTCCACAAATTTTACCCCTCACACTTCTTAGCATTGTGGCACTGATTCCATGTCACATATTTGGTAGGACTGCCTTTCCCTTTTTGAAGACTATGGTTACCGTTACCGAAGTTCTATGGTTACAGCAGGAAGTGATGTTAACAGTACTGACGGCAGATTGAGAACAGAGTGTATTATCGCTAACAAACCAAGAACATGAATTACTTTTGATTCCTTACTTTGAGCTCTGTAGCCTTCTGCACTATAGATTGCATCTCTTGCAGACATGTCAGTGCAATTAGAAGAGCTGGGAGTACCGAGTTGATATGTGGAGAGCAGGATGGTAACCATGAAAACCTGTGTGTACATTGAGCAGAATAAATCTCTCATCTCTCTTATCTTTTGAACAAAGTATTTAGAAAAAGTCTTCAATTAGCTTTCCCTATATGTTGTAGGCTAATCTTTGCAGTGAGAGTACCCCTTTAAGACCTCTCCTGCACCACATAGAGGAAGTAATTACCAAAACTCCTGAACAAGTGTTCTGCCTTAAAAAAATAAATGGTACTACTGGCTGGAATTCCAACCGTCCCCTCTTCAACACACCTTAAGAGAGTAATCCCTTTCTTATCCTTCTGAATGAAAAGACCCCCTTTGCATTTATATCTTTTTCAATTTCTGTGCCACATACTCCTGTCATTTGTTATCCTATTTTCAATAACAAGTGCTTCTAGGTGTCTACACTGGTTACCCCCTGAAATCTACTAATCCTCCCTCTCCCTCCTCTTTGCTATATTTTACCAATGGCTTATGCTTGAATATTTCTTTTATTTTTTGTCATATAGCTGTTTAGACTTGCAATCCTAATACCAAATTGGCAAATTTTAGGATCTGTCTCATATCGTATAATATTCCTAATCTGAATTATAGTTATAGGTTCTATATCCCTCTTATAACTAACAACTGTATTGATCAACTGTTACTTCAGACAGAGGATCTAATGAGAATGTATATTTATATATGCTAATGACTATCATCATCTTTGATTGTAAATCCTTCCTTCTTATTGATGACATTTCAAGCAATTAAGTCTTAATAATTCACTTACTTTCTCCTGAAGTGACTAGTGAGGTAATGTGTATCACTTCCAACTTTCTTCATAGATAACCAGATTTCACCAGCTTTCATGTCTTGCCATGTGTACAGTCATTCTTCTGGGTCCTAAGCTGTTTTTGTATTAAATGATTCTGATCTCAGTTTTGTACTCAGTGTCGGACTGGGGGGTCTGGGGCCCACAGGGGAGTTGCTCTTGGGGGGCCTACCCTACTGTACATGAATAAAATTACCTCCCTTGGTCATGCACCTCGCCACCTTCTAAAATAAACACCAGCAAGAAAGTAGAAGTGTAACTCCTATCACAGGGCCAGGTGTTCCCTCACTTTTACAATCAGGGACAAGTGTACGCTGCCACTATACTAGTGCCGATATAACTTACAACACCGCCATATGGAGACCACATAGAGATCAGACACCAGCTCAGGTATAACCTACAACACCGCAAAAGACAGAACACCTAGAGGTCAGACACCAGCTCAGGTATAACCTACAACACCGCCATGCATAGAGGTGAGACACCAGCTCAGGTATAACCTACAACACCGCCATATAGAGACCACATAGTGGTCAGATACCAGCTCAGGTATAACCTACAACACCGCCATATAGAGACCACATAGGGGTTCAACACCAGCTCAGGTCACATCACATTACAGTGAGTACAGCACAGATCCAATATAGAAGTAAAATAACCCCTGAAATCAGGGACTCACCGGAGATGTCCTATCTGATGAGTCATTCTCTCATGAGTCGTTCTTATTCCCTTTTCTTCTGCATCCGTTGCAGACCACCATGATGACTTGTCTTGGCCACAACTCATCCCTGCAGAATTTACACACAAATATCTTAGAATCCTCAATTTTCCAGCATCTCTTTACCTATTCCCACTTCTGTACAAACTATCCAGGGGTGGGAGAGCGGGTACAAGCCATAACTTAGAGGTCTAGTATCCTAAGGGGTTGGAGGGTGGGGAGAGGACTAAGTCCCTGGAGATAATGCTACAACTATGGGCTGCTGCCCTCCCAATTATATTACCAGGTAGACAGGCAGTTAGGCGTCTCATTTAGGTAGTATACAGGCAGTTAGGGGCCTCCTTTAGCTAGTGTGCAGGAAGTCAGGGCCCCCTTTAGTTTGTAGGTAGTCAGGGCCCCGTAGAGGTAGTCAGGGATCCCTGTAGGTAGTCAGGGCTCCCTGAAGGTAGTTAGGGCCCCCTTAGACAATCATGGCCCTCTTAGACAGTCATGGCCCCCTGTAGGTAGTCAGGGCCCCCTGTAGGTAGTCAGGGCTCCCTTTCATTATCCAGAGCCCCCTTTCATTAGTCAGGGCTCCCTTTCATTAGCCAGGGCCCCACTTTTATTAGCCAGGGCCCCCTTTCACTAGCCAGGGCCCCCCTTTTATTAGCCAGGGCCTCCTTTCACTAGCCAGGGCCCACTTTCACTAGCCAGGGCCCCCCTTTTAGGTATCCAGGACCCTCCTTTTATTAGCCAGGGTCCCCCTTTTCGGGAGCCAGGGCCCCCCTTTTAGGTAGCCTGGGACCCCCTTTTTTAGCCAGGGCCCCTTTAGGTAGTTAAAAAAGAACAACCAAACAAACAGACACTTACCTCGCACCCACTCCGATCTCCCCGCCGGCCTCTACTGCCGCCCTGCATAGGCGGCGCAGTGATGTGACGTCACCGCGCTGCCTACGTCAGCAGTAGGGGCCGACGCCCGGCAGGTCCTGGACGCAGGTCCTGGGCGTTCAGTGACCGTATACGCGGCTGGGCCCCGGGGAGCGACGGCACTGCCTCCGGGGCCCACAGCAGCTCGGGGGAGGCCCACCGGGGGAATTCACCGATCCCCCGGCGGCCCAGTCAGAGCCTGTTTGTACTATACTATTTATTCAGCTTGTTGAATAATATAACATTTTCTAATAACAAAGCTGGAGTAAGTTAGCTTAACTTGATTTTGCAATGGAAAATGTTTTCAGTGTAAATATGTATCCTAAGGGCGCGTTCCCACTGCACAGGACAAATACTGTTTTGCGCCCGTCCCCACGGCCGCGGGGGGGGGCGGCTTTTCTCCGCGATGAGCGGAGAACAGCCCGCCCCCCTCCCAGGGAGACGCACATCATCCCTCGGGAAACCGGACGGAAGATTGTGCTTCTACAATGTTTTGCCGCCGGCGGCAAAACCATCCGACGGCAAAACCTGTGCAGTGGGGACTGCTGCACAGGTTTTTCATAGAGCACAAATGTGCTCATTTTCGGACGGTTTTTCAGGCGGTCTGAAAAACCGCAAACCGGCCGAAAACCCGTGCAGTGGGGACATGCCCTAAATGAGTGAATAGGGTTTTCGCACTAGGCTGTTTCACTGAGTCACAAGCAGTTTTACACTCTGTCTCTTCAGGCTGTGGGTGGTTCAATAGCAGTTATTATCATATTCAGCTTCTAGCTAAGTGGTTACACTGATCAGAGCCGCCGATAGGGGGGTACAGCCAGTACTCCCCTACGGGGCCCGGCCAGATTGTGAAGCAGAGGGGGGCCCGAAAAACGCAACACTTGATACTTTATTAGGATCTGTTTTGCATGCCTTTCGAGTTGCGTTTTACAGATCCGCTTTCCGGATGCGTTTTGATGCGTTATATCTCTCTCTCTCTCCCAGCAGCAGTTCACCTTTGCCCCTGCAGCAGTTCACCTTTGCCCCTGCAGCAGTTCACCTTTGCCCCTGCAGCAGTTCACCTTTCCCCCTGCAGCAGTTCACCTTTCCCGCTGCAGCAGTTCACCTCTCCCCCTGCAGCAGTTCACCTCTCCCCCTGCAGCAGTTCACCTCTCCCCCTGCACCTCACATCCCCAGCCAGCCAGCCAGCCATCCATCCATCCCCCCCTGCAGCACCTCACCTGTCCGTCCAGCCAGCCATCCAGCCATCCCCCTACAGCACCTCACCTGTCCAGCCAGCCAGCCATCCATCCATCCCCCTGCAGCACCTCACCTGTCCAGCCAGCCAGCCATCCATCCATCCCCCTGCAGCACCTCACCTTCCCAGCCAGCCATCCATCCCCCTGCAGCACCTCACCTGTCCAGCCAGCCATCCATCCATCCCCCTGCAGCACCTCACCTGTCCAGCCAGCCAGCCATCCATCCCCCTGCAGCACCTCACCTGTCCAGCCATCCATCCATCCCCCTGCAGCACCTCATCTGTCCAGCCGCCACCGCTCACCGCCGATGCCCCGTCCGGCCGCCGCTCACCGCCGATGCCCCGTCCGTCCTGCCACAGCAGTTCACCGCTGATGCCCCGTCCTTCATGCCACCGCCGCTCACCGCAGATGCCCCGTCCGGCCGCCAACTGTGCTTTTCGTATCCTCTTTCAGGATGCAAAGCGCAGCTGATACTTACCCGGAGTGTGGAGCGCTTTTGGACAGGTGCCAAAAGCGGTCTCCATTATCTCCTATGGGCTTTCACTTGCGTAAACCGCAATGTAAATTCTTAAAGCGGATGCGAAAAGCGCAGTGCAGGAGAGCTCTCTTTTGCCATTGAACTCAATGTTAATCACACTGACAATTGTTAGATCCGTTTTGCGGATCCGTAAAACGGATCACAAAAACGTTGTGTGAACACGCCCTTACCCAGGTCCCGGAGAAGTCAGGGGACTTGCATGGGCCTCAGGACCGGTACAGAGAGGGAGGAAAGCGATCAGTGCTTTTCCCTCTCATCACTGCAGGCTGTACTGAGCTCTGGTAGGAGCTGCAGGGTTCTGTCTGCTGCTCCCACGATCTTCACAGGCTGCAAGGAGCACATGGTGCAGAGAAAGCTCTGTCTGCCTGTTACATCGTCAGAGAGCAGCCTACACACTTTACAGCACTTTTCATACACTTCAGTTGGTGGTGGAGGATAGAGGAAGTATAGGTGGGGCTGGGAGAAAGGTCAAAGAATCTGGGTAGAGTGGGAAGGGTACAAAGGATCATGGGGAGTTAAGCCAGTTACTCATTTTCTGCAGGTCATATGGTGCTACATGTCCAGCAGTTCACTTCATTATTATACTTGCCAAACTTTTACATCCCAATTTTTTCAGCATTTTAGCTCCCCACTGTGAAGCCCACACCTTTCATATCCCATTTTCAGGGAGTTTTCATAAAAAAAAAATGGAAGAGTTACAAGTATGTTCATTATACATTTTATATCTAGGCAAAATCTAGTCACAATGCTGCTGGTTGCTAATGTCTGGGTTGTAGATTGCTCTCCCTACAAAGCCAGTTGTTAGTGTAAGGGGTTTGTGAATAGAGTGGGGGATGTGCTGGAGCTAAAAATCATGGAGTCCAGGATGTCTGTGTGTCAAATTTTGAAGACACATGCCATTGCTGAAAAAATCATCATGATCTGCACCAGATAAAGAATACAAGAAAAGTAAAAGACTCCAGGTAGAGTAGACATCACCCCTATGAGTCTGCGTTGCTGGTTATAACTTTTTATTCTGCTGGTGACTGTATCTGATCAGTATCCCCTTCATTTGCCCAGTCAGCAGTGTGGTGACTCTCAGAAGAGCTCCTGAATGGTATCTGATTGCTGTGTCTCAGTATGGCGGTAGGGTGCACTTAAAGTATGCTGGTATTTTTGCCTACTATAATGATCTTTCTTTTTTCCATAAACCATATAGAGAACAGGTGTCAAACACAAGGCCCGCGGGCCACATCCGGCCCGCGGCCTTGTGTTTTCCGGCCCGCGATCTCCCTGACTCAGCACGGCTGTTGTACCACAGCCGCGCGGAATCAGTCAACTAGTACAGGGAGAAGGCAG
Source organism: Phyllomedusa bahiana (assembly GCA_025379985.1). Lineage (NCBI taxonomy): Eukaryota > Metazoa > Chordata > Amphibia > Anura > Hylidae > Phyllomedusa > Phyllomedusa bahiana. The sequence continues at coordinate 36,855 of JAODAL010008832.1, read as the reverse complement.
GAGGGATCGTTTCCCTCCCACCTTCTCCCTTTGTATGTACTGTGCTCGGTGAGTGCTGTACATACGTCGCCGCAGGGGGCGTGATGCGCTGCTTTACTCACGCCCCCTGTGACGCTGGGTCTCCTCGGAGATCTCTGGGAGCTGCGTGCGGGCGTAAGCGGTGTGACGTCACGCTGCTTACACCATACACAGCTCCCGAAGCGGACCGGACCACGCTGCACAGACACGAGGTAAGTAGCTTTTTTTTAATTTTATAATCATTAGGTGGCATCTGCCTGGCTACTGGGGGGACTATGGGGCATCTGCCTGGCTACTGGAGGGGCTAGGGGGCATTGCCTGGCTACTGAGGGGACTAGGGGCATCTGCCTGGCTACTGAGGGGACTATGGGGCATCTGCCTGGATACTGGGGGCCTATGGGGGCATCTGCCTGGCTACTGGGGGCGTATGGGGCATCTGCCTGGCTACTGGGGGGGGCTATGGGGCATCTGCCTGGCTACTGGAGGGGCTATGGGGCATCTGCCTGGCTACTGGAGGGGCTATGGGGCATCTGCCTGGCTACTGAAGGGGCTATGGGGCATCTGCCTGGCTACTGGAGGCCTATATGGGGCATCTGCCTGGCTACTGGGGGGACTATGGGGACATCTGCCTGGGGACTATGGGGGCATCTTCCTGGCTACTGGGGACTATGAGGGCATCTGCCTGGCTACTGGGGATTATGGCGCATCTGCCTGGCTAATGGGGGATAATGGGGCATCTGCCTGGCTACTGGGGGAGTATGGGCATCTGCGGCTACGGGGTTATGGGGCATCTGCCTGGCTACTGTGGGGGACTATGGGGGCATCTGCCTGGCTACTGGGGGACTATGGGGGTATCTGCCTGGCTACTGGGGGGGGGCTATGGGGCATCTGCCTGGCTACTGGGGGGCTATGGGGCATCTGCCTGGCTACTGGAGGGCTGTGGGGCATCTGCTTGGCTACTGGGGGCTATGGGTCATCTGCCTGGCTACTGGGGGGCTATGGGGCATCTGCCTGGGGACTATGGGGGGCATCTACCTGGCTACTGGGGACTATGAGGGCATCTGCCTGGCTCCTGGGGGATTATGGGGCATCTGCCTGGCTACTGGGGGATTATGGGGCATCTGCCTGGCTAATGGGGGATTATGGGGCATCTGCCTGGCTACTGGGGGATTATGGGGCATCTGCCTGGCTACTGGGGACTATGAGGGCATCTGCCTGGCTACTGGGGGGGCTATATGGGGCATCTATCAGTCTACAGGGGACTATGTGGGGCATGTACTTGGCTACCGGGGGGCTATATGGGGCATCTCCCTTTCTATATGGGGCATATTACCTGGCTGCAGAGGGCATATTACTACCTGGATACAGGGGGCAAAGATACCTATCTACCTACATGGGCAGATATAAACTGTCATCTACAGGGGGCTTTATACCCACTTATCTACCTACAAGTAGTTCTAAAATTATGTCGGCCCTTTAAGGCCCTTTAAGATACGTCGTGAGGCTGATGTGGCCCCCGGTGAAAACGAGTTTGACACCCCTGATATAGAGTATGCTGGTAATATTCACTCACGCTACAGGCAGTCCCCGACTTACAATGTTCTCAGTTCTGACGCTCTCCTAGTTACAAACAGGCGCTTTTATGGGATGTGGCTTATATCACATCCTATAAAACTGTCAGAGCTCCGAGGTTTGTCCACCGCTATTTCAGGAGGTAGCTCCAATCCCAGTTTTTAACCATTTAGATTCTGCAGTAAACGTGATTGCAGCGTCTAAATAATTATACATGGCGTAATCACTGGGTTCTATTTAGTTGCCATGGCAGCCGGAGTCCTAATGAAGGCCTCCATGGCTGCCACGTTTGTACTCCTTTTAAGAGATGACTAAAAATGTCTATATACTGCTATATATATTATAGGGGTGAAACATCATCTTCATGAATATGAACTTTCCTGAATGTATATATGTGTGTGTGTATGTATATATGTGTGTGTATACGTGTGTGTGTGTGTGTGTGTGTGTGTATGTATCTGTGTGTATACATGTGTGTTCATGTATATGTGTGTGTGTGAATAAATGCGTGAGTATACATTTTATTATGGGGTTTGGCAGCGAGGGTTTCTGGTCGAGGTTGATGTTTCGTAGTGATAGGATTGACAGAGGGCAGGGTTGACAGGGGGGCCCAGACATTTTAGCTGTAGGGGGCCCTGATATCTCTGATGGCAGCCCTGACACTGATAAGTGCAGGAAATTTTATCTTCAGTAACTAAAGGTACATGTCCCGTGGGGGCTGGAAACAATGGGCAACATACACTCACCGGCCACTTTATTAGGTACACCTGTCCAACTGCTCGTTAACACTTAATTTCTAATCAGCCAATCACATGGCGGCAACTCAGTGCATTTAGGCATGTAGACATGTCAAGACAATCTCCTGCAGTTCAAACCGAGCATCAGTATGGGGAAGAAAGGTGATTGAGTGCCTTTGAACGTGGCATGGTTGTTGGTGCCAGAAGGGCTGGTCTGAGTATTTCAGAAACTGCTGATCTCCTGGGATTTTCACACACAACCATCTCTAGGGTTTACAGAGAATGGTCCGAAAAAGAAAAAACATCCAGTGAGCGGCAGTCCTGTGGGCGGAAATCCCTTGTTGATGCCAGAGGTCAAAGGAGAATGGGCAGACTGGTTCAAGCTGATAGAAAGGCAACAGTGACTCAAATAGCCACCCGTTACAACCAAGGTAGGCAGAAGAGCATCTCTGAACGCACAGTACGGCGAACTTTTGAGGCAGATGGGCTACAGCAGCAGAAGACCACACCGGGTGCCACTCCTTTCAGCTAAGAACAGGAAACTGAGGCTCCAATTTGCCCAAGCTCATCGAAATTGGACAGTAGAAGATTGGAAAAAACGTTGCCTGGTCTGATGAGTCTCGATTTCTGCTGCGACATTCGGTGGTAGGGTCAGAATTTGGCGTCAACAACATGAAACGGACCATCCTCCTTTTTCAAGGGTTCGGGCTGGGGGTGGGGGGTGCATGGTGTGGGGAATATTTTTTTGGCCCATCTTTTGGGCCCCCTTTTGGTACCAATTAGCACGTTGCAACACCTTGGGAAATCTATCCCCACAAAATTGGGGCCGTTCTAAAGGGAAAAAGGGGGGTTCAACCCGTTACTACGGGGTGTACCTAATAAAGGGCCCCGGTTGAGTGTATATGAACAGGGTGCCCCAGATTCTAATTTTTTTCAGCCCGATATCAGCACAGCCCGTCCTTTTTTGCTCAAATCCCTCCCAAACGTCATTATCAGGCGCATTAAAAGGCGCAAGCGGTACTTTGAATGTCCCTTTTTTCGGGGGGCCCGGGGGGGGGGGCCTCTAAAAAACCGTACAAACACATTTTTAAAAGTTTTGCTACGGCATTTCTAGGCGCATTACTTTGGGAAAACTTGATACCACTGGCTTTAAGCCTAGAATTGCCCGATTTTGACTCGCATAAGCGGTTTCAAAAACCGCGCTTTTCTGGTATTTTCTGTGTATGAAATTTGGCTTTAACACGCCAAATTTATACATTCCCCCAAAAATTTTTTTTATCTGAAAAACAAACAATATTGTTAGAGATAATTAATTTGCTAAGGAGCTTAGTCTGTCCATGGGGGTGACGTCAATCCCTGCTCTAATCAGAGTTGTGATGAGGTAAAAAGGTAACCATAGAAACCTGTGTGCACTCAGAGCACATAAAATCACTCTTTGGTCATGACTAAAGTAAAATCTATTGATCAATGTATTTAGAAAAAGTCTTCATTTAACTGTCCCTTCATGTTGAAAGCTATCCTTTGTAATGAGAAAATCCCTTTAGGGGATGCCCAGGACCTGAAAAACATAAAGTTTTTATAGCAATATAACTACACTTATGCACAGTTTGTATGTAGTATTGCAGTTCAGCCATAATGCAAATAAGGCAGAGTCGCAATACCAAACAGAACATGGATAAGTTAATTCTGTACAGTAATCAAATCCTTTTTCCAATTCTGGACATCCTACTTAAATGCGTATTGCAGGGGCAGGGCAAGACACAGCATTTCTCTCTTTATACAAATAGAAACATAGTATGTTGATGATACATATTTAATATAAAATTTCCCGCTTCAAAACCGCCATGATGATTTGCCGGGCCACCCTTCCTCCCGCGAATTTTCACACAAATATCTTGAATCCCCACTTTTTTATCACTTCTTACCCTTTTCCCCCTCTGTAAAACTTCCCAGGGGTGGGAGACCAGGTACAAGCCATAGCTTAGAGGCACAGTCTCCTAAGGGGTTGGAGCATGGGGAGAGGACTAATCCCCTGGAGATTATGCTACAGCTATGGGCTGCTCCCCTCAGAATCATATTACTAGGTAGGTAGTAAAAACTCTAGGTAGGTAGGCAAATGGGTAAGGCCCCAGGCAGCTAGATAGGTCCAGTTAGGTAGGCAGATCCCCGCTGGATAAGTTGGTAGGCTGGCCCCAGGCGGGTTGGTTGATAGGCCCAAGTAAGGTAAATAAGTTGGCCATGGGTGGGTTGGTAAATAGCCCCCAGGTAGATAAGTAAGCCCCAGTTGGGTAAATTGATAGGCTCCAGTTAGGTTGGTGGGCCTCAGTTAGGTAGGCTGTTGGTAGGTGTTGGTGAGTCCCAGTTAGTTAGGCTGTAGGTAGGTGGTGGCCCAGTTACGTAGACTGCAGGTAGTTAGGGCCCCCTTTAGGTAGTCTGCAGGCAGTTAGGGCCCCATTTCGATAGTGTGCAGGCAGTTAGGGCTCCCTTTAGATAATAAATAGGCAGCTAGGGCCCACTTTAGATGGTATACAGGCAGTTAAGGCTCCCTTTAGATGGTATATAGGTAATTAGGGCTCCCTTTAGATAATATATAGGCAATTAGCGCTTCCTTTAGATAGTATATAGGCAATTAGGGCTCCCTTTAGATGGTATATAGGCAATTAGGGCTCCCTTTAGATACTATATAGGCAATTAGGACCCCCTTTAGATGGTATACAGGCAATTTAGATCCCCTTTAGATGGTATATAGGCAATTAGGGCCCCCTTTAGATTTTATATAGCCAATTAGGGCTCCTTTTGGATAGTATATAGGCAATTAGGGCCCCCTTTGGATAGTATATAGGCAATTAGGGCCCCCTTTAGATGGAATATAGGCAATTAGGGCCCCTTTAGATGGTATACAGGCAAATAAGGCCCCCTCTAGATGGTATACAGGCAATTAGGGCCCCCTTTAGATGGTATATAGGTAATTAGGGCTCCCTTTAAGTAAACGATTGGTACTATCGGTATATAGGCATTAGCCCCACATTTTATAGGGTAAGTTTTGAATAATAGGCAATTAGGACCCCTTTAGATGGATAACAATATAAGCCCCTTAGACTCTACTCTTTGAGATAGTATATACGGCAGCATTATGGGGCCCCCGCAATTTAAATAGCCAGGGAGCGGAGTCTAAGTAGCACCTGGTATTCACCAGAGCCCGCCACAAAGCGGGATGGACTTGCTTCGGCGGGAAACTCCCAGGTCGCTTCCACTGACGTGACTTGCTTGCGGTGGCAGCCAAGGGTGAGCATGATACCAAATCGTGAGGCATAGAAGTAGTCGGGGACAGGCGGTAAGGTCAGGGCAGGCGGCAAAGGTTCGAGGTCAAGAGACATAGCAAGAGGGTCAGAACACCGAAGACGACTAGGGCGCACTTGGGAACGCTTTCTCTAAAGGCTAGGGGCACAATAGGTCCGTCAAGGAAGTGCCAGGGCGGTAACCTTATATAGGACCAGCGGCCAGCGATAACCAATTACTGGCGCACTGGCCCTTTAAATTTCAAAGAAGTACCACGCGCACTAGGGGGCGCGAGCGCGCACTGCTGCCGGCAGAGAGCCGCGCGGGGACAGGAGCGTGGCTGGGTAAGTGGAAACGCTTGGGGGGGGGCGGGCACGCCTCGTCCCCGGAGCAGGGGGGCACGGGCCAGACACGGGTGCACCCGCAGCCCGACCCACAGCTGCGGGACCACCCGTGACAGTACCCCCCCCTTAATCTCCCCCTCTTTCTGGAAAGAAGAAAATTCCTTTGCAGGTCACGATTCAAGATGTTATCCTCCGGCTCCCAAGATCTCTCCTCCGGCCCGAATCCTTCCCAATCAAAGAGAAAGGGTCGCCTCCATCTGATAGACTTCAAAGCCAGAATTTCTTTCACCGTGAACATGTTGGAGGCCTCCGCTACAGGAGGAGAGGAGGCGGCTTTCCAAGAGAAGCGATTGAGCTCCAGAGGTTTCAGCAGGGAGACATGGAAAGAATTCGGGATACGCATGCTAGGAGGGAGCCGGAGCTTATAGGCCACAGGATTGATCCGCTGTAACACCTCTAATGGCCCCAGGAACCATGGACCTAGCTTATAGCTAAGGATCTTGAGCCGGACGTATTTGGCAGACAGCCACACCTTATCACCTGGAGCAAAAGTCGGGGGTGGTCTTCTCTTCTTGTTTCTCTTCTTGTCCGTCTCCGAGGCAGTCGCTTGCTAAAGGGACTGGCGAGTCTGCTCCCAGATGGCCGTCATGTCCCGAACCAGGGTATCCACCGCAGGAACCTGGGTGGCATATGGCAGTGGGTGGGGTGGGCGGGGATGCAACCAATACAGTAGACAATATAGAAGGGTGAAGAGCCCGTAGATTCAGAGTCCAGGGAGTTATATGAGAATTCGGACCAGGGCAATAGACCAGACCAATCGTCTTGTCGGGCCGAGACGAAGTGGCGAAGATACGTGCCAAGAATTTGATTAATCCTCTCCACCTGACCATTGGATTGCGGGTGGTAAGCCGAGGAAAAGTCCAATTTTACTTGCAACCTGGAGCAGAGGGCACGCCAGAACCTGGAGATGAATTGGACCCCACGTCCGAGACAATGTGCCGAGGGAGGCCGTGTAGACGGAAGATGTGTTCAAAGAAGAGTGTGGCGAGCCGAGGAGCGGAAGGAAGACCTGGCAACGGGACAAAGTGTGCCATCTTCGAAAAACGGTCTGCGACCACCCAAATGATAGTATTGACGGAGGAAGGTCGGTGATGAAATCCATAGACACCTGGGACCATGGAGACTCCGGTGTGGGCAAGGGATGCAGAAGGCCAGACGGGCCGCGATGCTGGGTCTTATCCCGTGCACAGACGGTACAGGCTTCCACAAATTCTCGAGTCCCTAGCAAGAGTCGGCCACCAATAGAAGCGGGAGATCAGCTGAAACGTCTTTCGAGCGCCAGGATGCCCGGCCACCAAGGAGCAATGTCCCCATTTTAGAATCCTCCTCCGGAGAGAGCCAGACGCATGTAAGTCTTTCCCCCGAGGAATCTTCTGGAGGTCCACCGGAGCAACATGAACCAAACGTTCTGGGGGGTATACTATGCTGAGGACCGGGATCTTCACCAATGGTATCAGAGGCACGGGAGAGAGCGTCGGTCTTGATGTTTTTTTTCTGCCGGGCGGAAGTGAATCCGGAAGTCAAAACGTGAAAAGAACAACGACCACCTGGCCTGGCGAGGATTGAGCGTTACCGACTGGGAAAACCCGGAGATTTTGTGGGTTTTGTAAAACGTCAATGGGATGGCGTCCCCTTCCAGGGGTGGCGCCATTCCTCCGGGGGCCCGCTTGATGGCTAGCAATTTTAGACCCCGATGGCGTAATTCTTTTCCGCCGGAGAGAAGGTCTTAGAGAAAAATCCGGGAAATAGAGTTCTGCCCTTGGGGCCCTTTTTGCAAGAGAACCCGGGCCCCTTCCCCCCAAAGGCACCCCTCCACAGCGAAAGGTTTTTTCTGGGTCCGGGGGCGAGGACGGATAGGGGCAGAGGCAAAAGCTGAAATTTTTGCCCGTAAATGCCTTCTCGGCGCTTGCGCCCCGGCCGGATTCGTTTTTTTCTTAGTAAGGGCCCAATCGTTTCCTCCATGGAAAAAATGGGGAAAAAAACGCCGATGTAATTTTTTGGGAACCCTAAAAGCGCTGTATGGCCCAAGTCCGACAGGTCGGGGCCCATACAGAACGGCCGCTAAATCCTGGGTCCATCTGTAGGCCTTTTTCCGAGACATGTATACCAAGAATGGGAGGCTTTCCCGATAAAAAAACATTTCCCAAATTGGCGTATAACCCGGGGACGGTGGCAAAGAGTATTTTTCCTGTTTTTTGCCATAGGTGGAGTCCTTTTTGGGTAGAGACTGCCACCAAGACCGGGGGGGTTTGGTTTGGGGGGGGGCCAATGGTTGTCTGTCGCAACATAGGTTTCTGACAGCTGTTGTACATGGCTGGTATCCAGCCATTATGGGTTTGGGTTCCCGGAAAAGCTGCGAAGGGTGGGTGGGGTGTTTTCCCCCTCCCAGGACCAGGGTTTCCCTGTGGGTTTTGGGCAGTCTGGGTGGCTATAAAAAGCCCTTTTTTCCCGGGATCGGGGGGCGTGGTCTACCACCTGAGAGTGGAGCAACAAAAAGAGTTTGGGAAAAAGGGCTTTTGCCCCCAGAGGCTTGGGGCAAGCAGGGGCGGGCCTTCAGAACCCCAAAAACCCAGAAAGGGGCGGAAAAAAACGTGGTTGGGGTTTGCAGCGTGGGAAAGTCCACAGGTAGAGGGGGACGTATTTTTGGTGTATATTTAAGAGGCCAGAGGGCCCAATTTTTTTTTTTTTTAAAATGATTTGGGGTTTTCAAAAATTTTGTGTGCCTCAATAAAACGGGCAAGGCCAGTTTGAACCTTTTCCTAAAGGTTCAAAGGGTTAATTTGGGGCCAAGATTTCCTCCCAAGGACCGATCCCAAAAAAGCCAAGCGAAAACCCCCCGAGACGGGCCAATAGGCATCTCATAGCTAAGCGGCTGTTTACATAGGGTTTGCTTCCCGGTGGGGGAAAATATTGGCCCCGGATTGATTTGTGCCCCCAAAATTTTTGGGGTGCAGAAAATGCAGTTTACATAGGAACTGCAGCAGTTTCATTGGCCCTCCCTGGGGTTTTAACCCCCTCTGGAGCAAGAACTATCTCTGTGAAGACGGGGGGACGCACCCCGGTAAAAACCGTCTTGCTTCCTGGAAAAATTTTTTTTTTAAACCTATGGAAGTTTATTTTTAGTTTGGTGCGCCAAAGGGACCACCCAGCAAAAGGTTTTTACTAAACCAAAGCCGGCCCTCTGAATCCCGGGGAGACGTTTTTTTGGGGGGTTCCCTTTTTCCCAGGGGCAACCAGCCTGACCTCTGTTCTGGAAAGTCGAAAGGGGGTAAGTGTGAAAAAGGGATGTCCTTTTCTAAGAGGTCCTGGGCCCTTCCCAAGGGTGAACAAATTTCCCCGGGAAAGACCAGACGGCAAAGTACCAGGACCCTTTTTCGTTACAAGGGGCCCAACAAACTGCACTGAAAGGAAACCGCCCCCTATCCAGCGGGAGGCGCTGCCCCGGGAAAAAGGCCCCAAAGAGCGGGATGTGTTTCCCTTTGAGAGTCCTTTGTTTTCCGGGGGGCGAAAAAGTGCCCCCAAACGGATGCACGGTTACTGGGGGATAATTTTCCCACTGTGGTGGACAGGGAAAGTCGCCAAGATGCTCCAAGGTGCACCCAGAAATCGAAACCCCCAGGGGAAAAGACCCTCCAAAAATAGGGGAAAGCCCCGTTCTAATGAAATTTTTGAAACCTGTTGGGGACTGTCATGCATACCCCTGGCGTTTTTTGAAAACCTAAAAACCTTGTGTCTACTTGGTAAGACTTCCCCCATTTGGGGCCCACTTGTGGGCAACAGCCAAGGCTTGGGGGAAAAAAATTTGGCTTCTCCGGGGAAAAGTGCCCCCTGGGAGTATCCCTTTCCCAAGCCCTTTAAAGATGAGAGGGGATAAGATTTGACACAGTGTATTTTGGACTGGAAAATTTCTGTTTGGACTCTATGTTAAAGGACTTTTGGGCACTATTTTTCCCCGGGGGTGCAAATTTTACTAAGGCAAAAAAAGGGCCTGTAATAAAAGGCCCCTTCTGTCAGACTACCTGAGCAGGAAGGGGGGAGCGGTTTTCACAAATTTAAGCTCCATTTTACGCGGGGTTCTAAACCCGGTGTTAGAGGTGCTGATCAAAGAGCACCCAAAGGGGTGCCCCTAAGGTCATATTGACAATGCGAGCCCTGTTGCGAGAGTGTGGGCCCCAAAAAGCTGGGGTGTGAATTTGGAGTTCAGTTGGCGGTGTGCCCTGCCGGGGACCCCACACAGTGGGGGGCGTACCTGATTGTACCCTGCAAGTTGCGGGTAAGGGGGCCCCAGGGATTGATACCCCCAAGTCGGGGTGACTCCCTGTTGGCCCCAGAAGGAGCTTTCATGTTTCAGTCGCACCCCGGAAAATCCTGAAGATGTTTTTTCTCCTAAAATGTTTTAGGAGACAAATTTTAAAATTAAGGGGGTGTCTGGACTCTGGGGTTTAAAAATGCCTCCCAGAATGCAGCCTCAGAAAAGGATAAAAATCCCTTTGGGGAAAAGGGAAAAACATTTGCTGACTCTGTAAACTAAAAAGGGGATTCCTTTTGCCCCCGTGGTTGCTGTTTTTCCAAAATTTTTTCTGCCAGGGCCATAAAGACTGCAGTGAGGGAAAGGAGTGAGCTGCGGCCCCCCAACAGAGCTTTTTTGAAAGGCGGGAACCCCTTATTTGAGGGTCGGGTTGATTTGGGTTTTAAAAATCTCCAATGGTAAAAAAGTGCCGGGTTTCTGAGGCAGCGAAAAATTCTCCCCCAGAGGTTATGGAGGACAGTAGAAAACCGAAACAAGGTAGGTGGGTTTCGGGGGTTTTTGTGGCGACCTCCCAGGGGGGGCCCTTTTTGCAGCCAGATACCTCCCTAGACTATTGATTTTAAACTGCACTGAGTTGCCAAATTTTAACCCCAGAAAATTTTTTGTGTCAAAGTGGGAAGATCACAAGGGGGAAAGGCCGGGATGCGGGTGACTGAAAACCCATTTAAAAATTTGCCCGCCATTGCCCCATTTAATTGAGTAAATTTTGAGGTTGAGAAAGATGTAAATTATCCCAGATAGAACTGAAGTTCCCCTTAAAATGGCAGGGGGGATGTGAAAGCAACATCTCCATCCTTTATTCAGAGTGCCCTGCTGCTAAAAAAGGCCAGTGGAAGTGTGCAAAAGGAAAAGGGTTTTTCCCCTTCTGCACGGGTGGGGTTTCCAGGAAAGGGCAACATTGCAGACCGGGGGGTCTTTAGAGGTTGCCTTTGGTGACGCTGAAACCTTTAGCTTTGCCTGCGTTTGGGTGGTGAGGTTTTAATTGCAGAACTTTGGCAAAATTTTTTGACCCCCTTTAGTACAATATAAGCTCCCCTCAAGTGGTCCCCCAAAAAAAGTCAAATACCTGTGGAAAAATCTTTAAAGTCCATGTGAGTGCCAGCCGACCCCGTAGTCATGAAAAGGGAATGGGGGGGAAAAGGGAGCCAAAAAAGGGGGAATTGGTCTTTTTAAACCCTGTGAAACAAGTGTATGGAGAGACCCCGCGAGTCCTCAGACATTAAAAGCTCAAACCCCGTAAAGAGGCTGAGGAAAAAAAAAAACAGAAAAAAAAGGGCTCCTAGGTGTAGGGATTGGGCTGCAATAACCCTGCGATCATTGACCAGCAGGTTTTTGGGGGGGCACGAAAGGGAAATGGTGACACATTTGGCCAAATGCCTGGAGAGTATCGCACTGAGGTGGGCACTGAGATAGACCAGAATTTGGCTAAAAGCCAAGAGGCCCGAGCTTCATGGCCCGGGGGGAATTTTGGGGAAGGTAAACTGACCCTTTAAGGGGGCAGGAGATGGGTCAGTGAGGACCAGAGGCTCGTATTTAAAAGAGGTCTTGTTTTCATCATAATCCTGCAGACAATGAGGTAGTAGGTTTTGGGGTCAGGTTTCCCCCAAGTGGGCCCCCGGTAGATAGAGACCCCGAGAAGGTGCTTTTCTTACAACTTTTAACCCTAGTATGGTTTTCTTGGGGCAAACCAGGGGCCCCCTTCTTTTTGGGGGACCCAAGAAAAGGAAAACTCTGCCCCGATGGGCCCCAAAGCCAAGGGGCCAGTGTGTGTAGGCAATCTACAAGGTCCCCATAGCCGTGGTAATTGGGGGGGTCCATTAGTAACCCCGTAATGTCAGCATGCGGGCTGTTTGGGGGGATGACCTCCCCTTTTTGTAGAGCAGCATGGGTGGTGACCCCCTATATAAATGGGGTAAACTGTTGGGCCCCAAGGGGTGTTGAGTGCATGGGATTAGCCCACAACTGAGTTTTATGTGGGCCATTTTGGTTTTTCTGCCCCTGAGGTTTGTAGGAAGGGCGGGGTTGCCCCAAAAAAGGGGTTTTGACCCCGGAGGGAGCCCCGGGCAAAAGTGAAAACCCACGGGCTTTATCAGAAGGGGGGGGATAATTTTGAAAAAGAGTGGGAAAAGTTTGTTGCCTGTTTCTGCCACTAGGGGGATTTTTCCGGGAAAAGACTTCCACCAAACCCGGGCTTTGGGGGCGGGGAAACCAATGGTTTTTCTTTCAGCAAACTGGTTGCTGAAGCTGTATGTGCATGGCTGGGATCCCAGCCCCTTATTGGGGGTTTGGGTTTCCCCGAACAGCTGCAGAAAAAGGGTTTGGGTTTGGGTGTTTCCCCGGGGTCCCCCGGGATCCGGGACCCGTGGGGTTTTTTGGGCCAGTCTCGGGATGACTATAAAAAGCCTGTCTTTCCAGGTGATCGGGGGGGCGTGGTCTACCACCTGAGAGTGGAGCAACAGAAGAGCTGGGAAGAGGGCTCTGGCCCCCAGAGGCTTGAGGCAAGCAGGTGGCTGCCTTCAGGAAGTGAATCCAGCAGAGGCTGAAAAAACTGGTTTGTGGTGTGGCAGTAGGCCAAGTCCACAGGTAGTGAGGGGACGTATCTTGTGTAAAATTTAGAGGCCAGACGGCCAAGGTTTTTTTTTTATGATTTGTGTTTTTCTATAATTGTGTGCTTCAATAAAACTGGCTGAGGCCAGTTTGAACCATTCCTCAGTGTTCGAAGGTTTTTTGTGCAAGATTGTCCTACCAAGGACGGCGATCCCAAAAAACCATGCGAAAAACCCCCCGAGACGGGCCAAGAGGGGCGTCTCAGAGCAAAGGGGGGCCCGCTTACACCGGGTTTTACGCGGAGACGACTCAGTACCTGGTGTATTGCACCGATGGGTCTGAGGACAGGATAAAAATCAAGATGTCGTCCAATTTAGACAATGACACAGGAATAAAGGATGTCTCTAAAGATATCATTAACAAATTTCCCTGGAAGATGGCGGGAAAGCGTTGAATAATCCAAAGGCATCCCCAAGTTTTCAAAGTGCCCGTCACGCGTATTAAAGGCCGTCTTCCATTCATTGCCCTCTCGGATTCTAACGAGGTTGTAAGCTCCACGCAGGTCTAATTTAGAAAAGACCTTGGCCCCCTGGAGCCAGTCGAATAGTTCCGAAATTAGAGATAACGGATATCGGTTCTTCACGGTGACCTTGTTAAGGCCCCGGTAATCGATGCAGGGACGAAGAGAACCATCCTTTTTCTCAATGAAGAAGAAACCGGCTCCAGCCCTTCTCCAAATTCTCCTTTATAAAGGCCGACATGGCCAGAGTTTCAGGTACGGATATCGGATAGACCCTGACTCGAGGGGTACTGGTACCAGGGAGGTCAATTGGATAGTCATAGGGCCGATGGGGCGGCAGCGTCTCGGCCTCCTTTTCAGAAAACACATCTGCAAAGTCCTGGTATTCTGCTGGCAGGCCTGGCAGAGATTTGGGAGATGACTGCGGAGGGATGGCACGCACCGGGGGGGGGGTGCGACCAGACATTGACTCCCGGGAATTCGTCCCCCCAAAGCCCGACCTCGCCCGGTCTTCGTCGAGCGTAGGGGCATGGTGTGCAGCCATGGGAGCCCCCAAAAGGATCACCGACGAAGACCTTGGTAGCACATAGAAGGCGATCTTCTCCTTGTGCAGAGCCCCCACCTGGAGGGACACCGGCCTGGTGATGTACTGGACGGAGTCGCTCAGTAGTTCCCCACTGATGGAAGAAATCACCAGAGGTTTATCTAGCTGGACTAGCGGCAGACGATATCGGGATACCAGGGAGGCGGATAAAGTTCCCGGCAGACCCAGAATCCTGGAAGGCAGGGGCCTGAAACGAGAGGCCAGCATCAGTCGTGACTTGTACCGGCATCGTCAGACGTGGAGAGGAAGAATTAGCACCTAGGGACGCCTCTCCTACGGGACCTAGGTGCAAGCGTTTCCTGGCCGCTGGGGATGTAGCGGTCAACCTCTGAGGAGATGAACCGGACTAGCACAGTACAGGCAAAGATTCTCCGCACGGCGACGGGATAGCTCTTGGTCCGATAAGTTAGCCCGGTCCACCTGCATGGGTTCCTCACTGGGAGACTGTGGTAATGGCAGCGGGAGCTTCTGGAACACAGGGGCTAGCCGAGGCAGACGGTGAGGGCGATCGATGTCTCGTTCCTGTCGAAGCTCCTCCTGTCTCTCGGCGAAACGCACATCAATGCGGGTGGCTAGGTGGATGAGTTCGCTCAGAGAGGACGTAATGTCTCTAGCGGCCAGTGCGTCCTTCACCCTGCTGGATAGGCCCTTCTTAAAGGTGGCGCAAAGGGCAGTGTCATTCCAGGATAACTCCGAGGCCAATGTACGCAACTGTACTGCATATGGAGGAGTCACCCTTGCGAAGGTTCAGGAGTGCCGTCTCAGCTGAAGACACACGTGCTGGTTCCTCGAAGACGCTACGAAATTCTTGGAGGAAGGCCTGTAAGTCTGCGGTCACGGGGTCGTTCCTGTCCCAGAGGGGTGTTGCCCAAGCCAGAGCCTTCCCTGAAAGTAGGCAGACCACGAATGCCAATTTTGCCCTCTCAGTGAGGAATTGATTCTCCATCAGCTCAACGTGCATGGAGCACTGGGTGATGAAGCCCCTGTAAAGCTTAGTGTCCCCGTCGAACTTAGATGGTAGAGAGAGACGAAGCTTGGGACCCACCGAAGCCAGCGGAACAGGAGGCATAGGAGGAACCATCGGTGGAGATGGCGACTGCTGCTGAGGCGTGAGGAGCTGTCGCACCATGTCGGACAGCTGATCCAACTGCTGTGCCTGTTGCGCAATCTGCTGTGACTGCTGTACGACAATGGACGTGAGATCCGCAATACTGGGTAGCGGCACCTTGGCGGGATCCATGGCTGGATCTAACTGTTACGGACAGCGGTAGTGGATCCGCTGGACCACCGCAAGCGATGGTGTAAGCCACGCCAGGGAGCAGAGTCTAAGTATCACCCGGTATTCACCAGAGCCCGCCGCAAAGCGGGATGGACTTGCTGCGGTGGGAAACTACCAGGTTGCTTCCACTGACGTGACTTGCTTGCGGTAGCAGCCAAGGGTGAGTGTGGTACCAAATCGTGAGGCATAGACGTAGTCGGGGACAGGCGGTAAGGTCAGGGCAGGCGGCAAAGGTTCGAGGTCAAGAGATGTAGTAAGAGGGTCAGAACACCGAAGAAGACTAGGACGCACTTGGGAACGCTTTCTCTAAAGGCTAGGGGCACAATAGATCCGGCAAGGAAGTGCTGGGGCGGTAACCTTATATAGGACCAGCGGCCAGCAATAACCAATTACTGGTGCGCTGGCCCTTTAAATTTCAAAGAAGTACCGCGCGCGCACTAGGGGGCGCAAGCGCGCATTGCAGCCGACACAGAGCCGCGCTTGGACAGGAGCGTGGCTGGGTAAGTGGAAACGCTCGGGGGGAGAGTACGCCCGCGGCCCGACCTGCGGACCACAGCGCCACTCGTCCCCGGAGCAGGGGGGCACGGGCCAGACACGGGTGTGCCCGCAGCCCGACCCACGGCTGCGAGACCACCCGTGACAGTGTATAGGCAATTAGGGCCCCCTTTAGATGGTATACAGGCAAATAGGGCCCCCTATAGATGGTATATAGGCAATAATGGCTGCATTTAGATGGTATATAGGCAATTAGGGCCCCCTTTAGATGGTATACAGGCAATTAGGGCCCCCTTTAGATGGTATACAGGCAGTTAGGGCCCCCTTTAGATGGTATATAGGCAATTAGGGCCCCTTTAGATGGTATATAGGCAATTAGGGCCCCCATTAGATGGTATAAAGGCAATTAAGGCCCCCTTTAGATGATATATAGGCAATAAGGGCTCTTTTGAGATAGTATATAGGCAATTAGGGCCCCCTTTAGATGGTATAATAGGCTTAGATGTATGGGCCTACTTTAGATGGTATATAGGCAATAAGGGCTTCTTTTAGATAGTATATAGGCAATTAGGGCCCCCTTTAGATGGTATACAGGCAATTAAGGCCCCCTTTAGATGGAATATAGGCAATTAGGGCCCCCTTTAGATGGAATATAGGCAATTAGGGCCCCCTGGAGATGGTATACAGGCAAAAAGGGCCCCCTCTAGATGGTATACAGGCAAGTAGGGCTTCCTGGAGATGGTATATAGGCAATAAGGGCCCCCTTTAGATGGTGTATAGGCAATTAAGGCCCCCTTTAGATGGTGTATAGGCAATTAAGGCCCCCTTTAGATGGTATATAGGCAATAAGGGCTCATTTTAGATAGTATATAGGCAATTAGGGCCCCCTTTAGATGGAATATAGGCAATTATGGCTCCCTTTAGCTCTTATATAGGCAATTAGGGCCCACTTTAGCTAGTATATAGGCAATCAGGGCCCTCTTTAGATGGTATAGAGGCAGTTAGGGCCCCCTTTAGATGGTATACAGGCAATTACGGCTCCTTTTAGATGGTATATAGGCAACTACGGCTTCCTGTAGATGGTATAAAGGCAGTTAGGGCCCCCTTTAGCTAGTATATAGGCAATTAGTGCCCCATTTAAATGTTATATAGGCAATTAGGGCTCCTTTAGATGATATACAGGCAATTAAGGCACCCTTTAGATGGTATACAGTCAATTAGGGCTTCCTTTAGATGGTATACAGGCAGTTAGGGCCTCCTTTAGCTAGTACATAGGCAATTAGGGCCCCATTTAGATGTTATATAGGCAATTAGGGCTACTTTAGATAGATACTGGCAGTTAGGGCCCCCTTTAGATGGTATATAGGAATTAGGGCCCCTTAGATGGATACGGGGACAATTAAGGCCCCCTTTAAATGGTTAACAGCCCAATTAGGGCCCCTTTTTAGATAGTATACTGGCAGTTAGGGCCCCCTTTAGATGGTATATAGGAAGGTAGGGCCCCTTTGTCATAAGGAAAAAAAACCCCTTTTTTGGAGTTATACCCAGTTCTAGGCGTGCGTGATGTCACCGCGCCGCCTACGCCACCACTAGAGGCCGGCGCCTGGTAGGCTTAAGGCCTAGCACCTTACGCCTACCAGGGTGAACAGCAGTGCGGAGCGCCGACGTCGCTCTGCTCCGCTGGCACCGCGCAGCCCCGGGAGTCAAGGACGTTGGCCCTCTGTCCAGAGCGTTCAGAGACAGGGCCCGGGTGTTCAGAGACCGGATGCGGCGACCGGGCTCCAGCGAGCGGCGGCACTACCTCCGGGGCCCACAGGAGCTCGGGGCCCACCGGGGGATCCACCGACTCCCCGGTGGGCCAGTCCGAGCCTGTGTGTGTGTGTTCAATCTCGAAATCCTTCAGTTCAGTCAAGCTTTGGTTATGGCTTCTGTTCATCATAAGTTCCACAGTTTACCCTTTTTCCTCCAAAGTTCCATCCTTCTTCTCCCCACTGTGTCGTTCCCATGTATCTTATACAGTAAAGAATAGATGTATTTGCCGGCTTGTTACTTCTTATGTATATATATTGAACTCTACCCAAAATATCTATACACCAATTCTACCCACATCTATATATCAGTTCTAATTCCAAACACCAAGTGCAGCCGGCCTGTCCTTTCGGACACCGGACGTCTGTTCCCATGCTCCCACCTATCACAGTAGATAGTCCTTTGGCCCCCTTAGAACCTATGGGAGCTTGCCCTCCATCTCTGCCATTAACATCTCCCTGGTGTGCCATGGAATTATCTTAACTCCTTACTGCTGCCGCCAGTTTTGGCCTTCCTGACAGAGCCCCATTTTTGAAATTTGACATCTTAAACTCTATATAAGAATAACTTTGACACTTTTAACAAATTACAAATTGTGCTATAAGTTATCGTCAAAATTTGGGAAAAATTTGAATTTTCGAGCCTCAGCCTCATTCCACTCAAAATAGTTGATAACTAGCATCTACCATACCTTTACTATAGGTTGGATGTTAGATGTGATGAGGGAAATGCAACTCAACATCGATTGTCATTTTTAGAGATATTCCATATGTGGCCCTAGTGCGCTATTTACCTCAAACACAGGCCCCAGAATAGGAGGAGAACCTACCAGACACTAGGGTCTCATTTTTATTACAATTTTCTTCAGGCGACATTTCAGGTTTGCGGACACCCTAAAGTGCTAAAACTTAACAAACACCCCTAAAAAGACCACATATTGGAAACTACACCCCTTAAGGAATATATCCAGGGGTGTAGTGAGTACAGTATATTGACTCCACAGGCATTTCATAAATTTTTTTAGTGTTAGTGTTTAGCTGAAAATGTTTATTTTTTTGAGAAATCCTGGGAAAAAAAAGCACCTAAAATTTTGTTATACAATTTCTTCCAAGCTCGACAACACCCCATAGGTGGGTGTAAACTGTTGTTTGGGCACATAGCAGGGCGTACGATGAAGGGAGCGCTATTTGGCTATTGGAACGATGGATTTTGGTGGATGCCATGTCGCATTTGCAAAGCCCCCGAAGTGCCAGAACAGATGAAACCTTCCAGAAGTCACCCTGTTTTGGATTCAATACGGTTCATGGATCTCATCTAGGGGTGTAATGTGCACAGAAGTTCCATAGTTTTTTTTGGGATTGGGCCATAAATATGGGGGGTGAACGCAGTTTATAAAAAAATTGCGTTTTTATGTCTTCACAGTCTGACATAACTTTTTATTTTTCTCTATATGAAGCTGATTAAGGACTTTTTTTGCGAGAGGAGTTAACGTTTTTGTTGGTATCATTATAGGGTGCATATGACACTTTGATCACTTTTTATTAAGGTTTTTATGAGGCGTTTTGAACAAAATACAGCAATTTAGTAGTATTTTTTATTCTTATTTTTTACAGAGGTCACCGAGGTTTAAATGACATGCTAGCTTTACTCAGCAGGTCGATATGATAATAGTGATACCCAATTTGTACTGTTCTTACACAAGAAAACACTTCAAAAAGGAAAACATGTTTTTGCATCACCATAGTCTGAGAGCCATAACTCTATTTTCTGTTTACGGAGCTGTGTAGGTGCCTTTTTTTTGTGGGATGCCTTGACTTTTTTATTGGTATCATTTTGGCATTTATATGAGTTTTTAAATCTGTTTTTATGAAGGCAGGGTGAAGGAAATACTGCAATCATAGTGGTGTTTTTTATTTTTAACAAGGCTCACCATGCAGTATATGTGACATGTTAGTTTTACCCTGTGGGTCATAGCCATTATGGCAATACCCAATTTATAAAGTGTTTTTATTGTGTAAAACAAATTTATTCATCACTATTTTCTGATTACCATAACTTTTTAATTTGTCTGTATACAGAGCTGTATAAGGTCTTTTTTTGGTACAACTTTGGTGTTTATATGAGGTTTTGAACGCTTTTTATTCTATTTTATGTGCGCAGGATGAACATTTTTTTCTTTATTACAGTGTTCACCATGCAGAGTAATTAACATGACAGATTTATAGGGTAGGTCATTACGCATGTGGCGATACCAAATATGCGTACTTTATTTAGTTTTTATCTTTTTGGGGCAATTTTATAGGGGAAAGTGGCGGTATACATGTTTTTATTATATTTTTCGTGTGTGTTTTACTTTTTTTTCACTTTGTCACATTTTTTTTTTTACTTTTAACCATAGGGGAATTGTATCAATGATACAAAAGAGATCAGTACATAGCAGAACTCATATGTACTGGTCTCTATGGCAACTTTCACTCACTTTGCCCGGTCATGCCCACAATGCAGTGTGGGGCATGTTGGCGTCACAGACAGCCCAGAAGTGTTTCTTACACTGCTGGGCTGTCAGGTATGCAGACAGCAGCGGCAATCATGCCTGCTGCACCAACAGAAGGCAGAAGGAGCTCCATCCTTGTGTCTTTGCCTTAGCTGTGGCAACCATGATAGATTGCGGCAACTAAGGGGTTAATCATCAACGGCCAGAGCTCACTCCGGCCGCGGGTGATGCAGCATGATGCCAGCAGTAATATACAGCTGGTACCATACTGCAATCTTGTGATATTGCAGGAATCCCTTCCTGGCTATGACGTATGGGTACGTCAAATGTCAGTAAGGGTTTAAGCTGTTCTAGCAGGGTCTTACTGACCCCTTCCACTTGAGCACCTGCCTCCTCTGTATAACATAGGTGTTCGTGACTATTATATTATCTAGACTTTATAGCCTTTTATAATCTAGCTGAAGAGGCCATCCCCCACAGTGGCATTGGACACCGCTTTTCTCAGAGAACCCCCTGCAGCCTTTGGGCTGTAAGAGGTTTTCCTGACCCATTCAGGAGGGCAGGAGGGGAACCCCATTTGTGGGTGCCTCCCACCCAATCCGGGAGGGTTGGCAAGTATGGTCATTATTTAGGCATTATTATTACCTAGGGCACAATTTGAGGAATTATCTATTTGGCTTTATTTTTTATGAAACTATCGGGCACTATTATTTTTAAAGAGTTTTTCAAGATTTTTTTTTTTTTTTTAAAACCTCCATACCATCTCTAAATGTGCTAAAACAGAACATCAACTGGTAATTATCTCTCCCATCACCACCAGAGCTGTAGTATTCCCCTCAGTCCCTCACTGATGTCACATTCATGGATCAGATGATGCTGCAGAAAATCAGTCCAGAAATTGGTTTCTGCATTGTGTGATCCTTGAACATGACATCAGTGAGGGACCAGGGGGACATTGGAGCTCTGGTCACGGGTGGTCCTGCAGCTGTGGGTTGGGCTGCGGGCACACGCGTGTCCCGTACATGTCCCACTGCTCCGGGGACGAGTGGCGCCGCGGTCCGCCGATCGGGCCGCGGCCGCACTCGCTTCCCCGAGAGCCTGCACTTACCTGGCCGCGCTCCTGTCCCCACGCGGTTCTCTGCCGTCTGCAGTGCGCGCTAACGCCCCATAGGGCTCGCTGCAGTTCTTTGAGATTTAAAGGGCCAGCACGCCAGTAATTGGTTAATTGCTGGCCGCTGATCCTATATATAGGTTACCGCCCCGGCACTTCCTTGCCAGATCTATTGTGCCCCTAGCCTCTAGAGAAAGCTTTCTGAAGTGCGTCCTGTTGTCTCTACCGTGTTCTGACTTCGCCTTACGATTCGGCACCACGCTCACCCTTGGCTGCCACCGCAAGCAAGTCACGTCAGTGGAAGCGACCTGGTAGTTTCTCGCCGCAGCAAGTCCAACCCGCTTTGCGGCGGGCTCTGGAGAAAACCGGGTTATACTTAGACTCCGCTCTCTGGAGTGGCTTATACCATCGCTTGCGGTGGTCCAGCGTATCCACTACCACTGTCCGTAACAGCTCTGACAGCATTGAAACAATGGTGATAGAAGTAAGTATGTGTTCATTTTCTACTTTAGCCCAGTGGTAGGGAGACTTTTAAAAGTTTTTAAAAGTACTTTAACTAAAGTACAGCAGGGGCAGTTATTGGACAGCAACTGGGACAGCGCTGAGGGGAGCAGTAGAATGGGTCTTTGTGGAGCTGAGGAACAGGTGGGGAGAATGCTGGAAAACAAGTTGTAATGGAGGTCTGGACTGGATGAAGAAGTAAAGAAACAAGTTAATGCCTTAAGTCAGAGAAAATTTTCACCTGTGAGTCACCATTTTCCTGTTAATATATAAAAAAAAATATTGTCCCTAAATACATATATTTTCATAATGTTTGATTCACTGTTTTAATGTAATAACAATGTTGCAGAGGGGGGAAATCATGAAACCTAGGCACTGTTAAAATGGCCCTGGTTGGAGACGAGACATGTTGCAAACCTGCCTACTGATGGTCTTCAATAAGGGTGAGTTCCCTGCAGTCTATGTGCGCTCTGTTTGTGAGGACTTTGTGGTAGGCTGTGATTGTGCCTCCATGTTGTCCAGTACGCATAAAAGACATTACTCTGAGAGCTTACATATGTATATACAGACACTTCTTGGAGCCTTGACTACTACTTTCTGCCTAGCAGAGTCCAATGATCACATGTCTGATTTGGTCGTGAAATTTGACACAGAATCCCTTTTCAAAAGACACAGGAACAAAGAAAGGCATGTAGGAATCGTGACGCCGAGACACCAGTTTTAAATCGCTTTAGAAGAGTGTTGAAGGCGCCGTTATGTATGAAAGTACCTCACAGGCCATTCTAAGGCAAAATTTGTCTCAGCCATGCCACTTTGAAACTGGTACAGGTTTGTACGACCGTTATGCGCCAAAGTTTGACACATTCGTAAATTTCGCCCCAGGTGCAATTATACAAATCTGGTGCAACAACCCACCCTACCCCCGCAAACTTGGCACATTCAAAAGTGTTGTATCTGGTGCAGAATGCGCCAAGTTTGGGCGTACAACTGTTCATACAGCTATAGAACAGAGCTACGACAGGTGTTTGGCCTACACAAATAACAGCCGCAGCACTGTTCATACATATCACCAAAAGAGTCTTCTAAAGAATCTTTTCAGTTTTCAACACTGCAGCCAAAGTTAGACTTGTCATAGATCTGCTATGGGTTGTTCACTAGCATTTTCTTTGCTGCAGATCACATGGGAATATATTTGAGTTTCGTACAAGATGACTATAATTAGTAAACATAAAAAAGCCAAATATTATTGAACAAAAGGCCATTCACTATTCGAAAAACGGATTGAAAAGCGCTGCGTAAAACGTATCCAAACACGTGCCCAAAGTGTGATGTTTGGATGCGTTTTCTGTGCAGCAGAGACGCATTCTATAGTTTTAAATAGGATGTCTTCTACTTAAAATGGATCAAGAATTGACATGTAAATTCTTTGAATGGATCCAAAAGACACATGTAAAACACACATTAGCGATCAGACATCTGAACACCGATGCGTATTTTACATTGAAACTAGTGTAAATCACACAGCACATTGTTAGATGAGTGTTTGGGTCTGTTTTTGGGTCCAAAACACGGATCCAAACACGCATCTAAGAAACGTTGTGTAAACATACCCTTAACTCCTTAACGACCGCGCACCGTCTTTTGGCGTCAGCAGGTGCGGGTCGTTCGTCTACAGCGACATCTTTTGGCGTCGCTGCAGACATGTACGCATAAAAGACATTACTCTGAGAGCTTACATATGTATTGTAAGACTCACGCTCGTCCAGCCGCCATCTTGGACAATCTCAGGGGGTCTTTAGCTCTGCAGATCGCCGCTTTGGTAAGCAGACTGGCACACCGACACAGGTCTTCCTTTTTAACACGGGTCTCAACCAGCTTTTTGAGTCCAGTATCGAACACAAACTCAAAAACAAAATAAAATCCTCGCCGTTACCACAAACTAAACTTTAAAGGGGCACATGTATGTTTGGGGCTTTTCCCTGTTTTTGGGAGAAAACTGGCCTCCCGGCCCAATCCCCCGTCGACGCGGGGGATGCGTGTTTAGGCGCACTTCGCACTTTCAGCTGCCCCCCCCACATAAAGGGGGCGAGCAATGGTGCAGTGTGGACGCGGTGTAGGCGCTCCGGGGGGGGACGCGCGCGCTCGAAAACCCCGGGGCATGTACTCGGGGCTCCCCAAAAGCGCGGGACAATCAGCGCTCTGCAGCTCCGACAGTAACCATTAAATTTTGGGTCTAAATGCTCCGGCGGGGGCGAAGGAAGCAAGAACGAACATGAGAGGAAACAACAGAAGACGCAAGAGAAATCTCAGCGCTCACGCCCTCGGCAGGTGTATGATTCCAAAAAAATGGGCCCTTTTTAAAGGGGGAAAAAAATTATCCATAAAAAGCTGAAACCTTTTTAAAAATAAAGCAGTTAAACCCAACAATGCGATTTTCGCCCAGACCCGGGGCTACATAAAGGGAAATTTCAGTAAGAGACTTGCCGGGAAAAACAGTAATTCAAATTTTTTAACATTCTCATTGGGCGGCATAAACCAGCTAATCGAATAGGAGCGACAGTGGCCCATTCTAACCTATGGAGGAGAATTGCCAATCAGAATAGGGGCACAGGGACCCATTCTAATCTATGGAGAAATATTTACCATCATATTCAAAGGGGGGACAATTCAAAATACAGTAAAAAGGGGAGAAAAAAGCTGATTGGTTAAGTGGCGGGGGGCCTCCAGCTTAGCCATCAGAGCGCGAGCTATTTCTCATAGAGTTCTAGGGAAAAAAAAATGCAGACGAGCTCTGTTTGTGATTGGCTAAGTAAAAGAGGCGCGGTTTTTTGGGACCAAAGGGGGGACAGCGCGCTCCCCATGGGTTTTCTAAGCAAACTGGAAAATTTTAAAAAAAACATGGCCGAAAACCAAATGATAAAACTGCCGAAAGTTTTTCCCCATGTTATATAAAATGAATAATAAAATGGGGGAAATAAAAAAAAAAAATTAAAACCCAAAAAAATCAGGTTTATTTCTTTTTTTTTAGTTACACCCATATTTATTGACCCTTGGCTAACGAAAATAAAGAAAAAAACCTGATTTTTTTAAATTTAAATTTTTTTTGTATATTTACCCCCTTATTTTTTAAATTTTTTTTTATATACACATCGGGAAAATTTGGGCAGAAATTATCTTTTTGATTTGGGCCATTTACAGTTTTTTTTTCAGATTGCTTTGGGAAAACCCCATGGGAGCGTGGGGCTCGCTTCCCATTGGCCCAAAAAAACCGCCCCTTATTTTAAAACTTACCCAATCAAAAAGGGGGCTCCCCTTCGCATTTTTTTTCCCATAGAACTCTTTGAAAAAGGGAAGCTCGGCTCTGATTGGCTAATTTTGGGGGGAGCCCCCCCCCGCTTCAACCAATCAGCTCTTTATAGCTTTTTTTACTGAAATTTTTGAACTGTCCTCCCTTTTTGAATATAAATTGGTCAATATTTCTCCATGGGATATAAGGGGTTTCCCTGTGGGCTCCTATTCGTTTGGGTTTAAAATTTCCCCCTCCAGGGGGTGGGAAATTGGGCCACTGTCGCCCCAAAATTCGTTTGGGCGGGTTTTTTATGGCGACCAATGAGAAGGGGCTTAAAAAAATTTAAATTTTACTGAAATTTCCCGGAAAGGGTCCCCCCTTTTAATTGAAAATTCCTTATGTAGCGCCGGTCTCGGCGACAAAGGGTTTGTTCGGGTTTTAAAACTAAATTAATTTTTAGAGAGGTTTCAGGGCTTTATCTGATAATATTTTAAAAACTTAAAAAAAAATGATTTTTTTTTACCCATACTCCATCCCGCACGGGGGGTGAGCGCCGAGATTGCTTTTGCCCGATTTTTCCCCAAATTAGACTCCCAAAGGGAGAAGTAGCTGCGCTCTGTTTGGGCCCGGGAAAAGGAAAAGGCCCCCCGTTTACCCTCACCCAATAAAGCTTTTTTTTCTGTGTATTTTTCCCTGTTTTTTTTGAACTGTCCCCCCTTTAAATTTTTGGGATTGGTCAAAACTTCTCCATAGGATATAAGGGGTTTTTGCCCCGCTGCTATTCTGTTTGGGTCTTTTCTTCCCCAATAGTTTCAAAGGCGTCTTTGTCGCCCCTTATTCTGTTTGGGCGGGTTTATGCCGACCAAGGGGGAATAGCTTACAGAATTTAAATTTACTTTTATTTCCCGGCAATTCCCCTCTATTGCAATTCCCGATTTTAGCCCCGGGGTTCCGGCGAAAAACCCGTTTTTGGGGATTAAAATTTATTTTTTGTAAAATTTTTGAGCTCTTTTTTCAGAGAATATTTTTTACATTTAATAAAAATGTTTTTTTTTTTTTTTCATACCCCATGCCGCAGGGCCCGTGAGAGCCGAGATTGCATTGCCCCCATCTCCCCAAAATGACTACAATGGGAAAAGGGAAGCTCGCGCTTGTTGGGGGGTTACCCAAGCCCCCGCTAGCTCAACCAATCAGCTCTTTTCAGCATTTTTACTGTTTTTTTTTTGAACTTGCCCCGCCTTTGATTTTGATTGGTTTCTAACTTCTCCATAAGCTATAAGGGGCCCCCTTGTCGCCCCCTATTTGTTTGGCCAGATACCCAAAGCCCCCGCTAGCTCACCAATCAGCTTTTTTCTGCTTTTTAAAACTGTATTTTAAACTGCCCCGGGCCTTTGTTTTGATTGGTCAAATTTTCTCCATAGGTTTAATTTGGTTAAACGGGTCGCTCCTTTTTTTGTTTGGCCCGGTTTTCCCCAAACCCAAAATGAGAAGAGTTTTCAAAATTTTTGAATTACTTTTTTTTCCCCCCGGGAATTTCCAATATCCTAATTCTTGTTTGTAGCGGCGTTCGGAATTTTTGGAAAGGGGTTTTTTTTTTTAGGGTATTTTTTTTTTTTTGAGGATTGAGCTTTTTTTCTGAGAATGTTTTCCGCCTTTTTAAAGGCGATTTTTAAATTCATTCCCTCCGCAGGGGACATTTTTAATATTTTTTTTTCCCTCCCTCCCCACCCTGTCCCCGCATGGAAAAATTTTGTGGGGGAAAACAGTCCCGCATAGCCCCCTGCCCCCCGCATTTGCGCCCATGTCCCCCCACTGAGCCCCACACACGGCGAGGGCGGGGGAATTTTCCCCCCCCGAAATGTATGAGGACCTCCTCGGACGGGCGAATCTTGGGGCGCAGCGCCGCACTGGCCAAAGTCCCGCACTGCCCCTAAAACCCTGCGAGGCCGGGGGGATTTTTCCCTTGGTATTTTATGAGCGGGCCCCAGCCCCGACAAAAAAATCAGGGGCAAAATTTCGCCCGGGAAAAACCCCGGGGGAAAAAGGTGCCCCCCCGGAATTGGGGGCCGGGGATTCATACTTGTTCCCCTAAATTGCCCAAAAAACCCTGTGGTCGGAAATTGCCACCCAGCCCAAATTACCCAACAACTTCCCCAGCCCCCACTGGTTTGGTTTTCCTAAAAGCCGGGGGTTTCCCAAGCCTCCTCTCACCAGCTCCACTGCTGTTCCAAAACTGCCACGACCAAAACCCCCCAGTAACCAGAGAAAACCAGGTTTTTAATAGACCTGGAAAAATCCCGGAACGGGGAAAGGGGGGGAAAAGGGGAAAACGTGGGAACAGCCCCCCCCCAAACGCAGGGGTTCCGGGAAAGGGCCAAACCCCATAATGGCTGGACATCAGCCTTTACAAATTTAATGGGGTTGCCAGAAAACCTAATTTTTGGCTAAACCGACACCTGGTTTCCCCCCCAACGAGCAATCCCCCTCGGTGGCACGTTTCTACCAGGGTTCCCCCTTACTTTAAGGGCCATCTAGGGGGCAGCACCATGCGCCGCCTAAGGTCGCCCGGCCCAGTATATATAGACACTTCTCCCTGTTGGAGCCTTGACACTACTTTTGCCTAGCAGAGTCCAATGTCACACGTCTGATTTTGGTTTATGAAATTTGACAAAAGAAACCCTTTTTTAAAGACCCCAGGAACAAAAAAGGCATGGGAGGGAACGTGGGCGCCGGGCACACCAGTTTTTTAAAAACGCTTTTGAAGAGTGTTTAAAGGGGCCCTTTTGTAAAGAAAGTACCTCACAGGGCCATTTAAGGAAAAAATTTTCCCAGCCATGCCACTTTTGAAACTGGTACAGGTTTGTACGCCGTTTTTGCGCCAAAGTTTTGAACATTCGTACTTTTTGAACCCCGGTGAATTAATTTCAAATCTAGTGCAACAACCCACCCTACCCCCGCAAAACTTGGCACATTTCAAAAGGTTGTTCCCGGGGCAGAATGCGCCAAGTTTGGGGGTACAACTTTTCATACCGCTAAAGAAAATGCTACGACAGGTGTTTGGGCCCACACAAATAACAGCCGCAGCACTGTTTTTATACATTTCACCCAAAAAAAATCTTCTAAAAAAAACTTTTTGTTTTTCAAAACTGCAGCCAAAATTAGACTTGTCTTAAAATCTGCTATGGGTTGTTTTCCTTTGCATTTTCCCTTTTCTGCAGATCACCCTGGGAATATATTTGAGTTTCGTACAAGGACTATAATTTGAAAAATAAAAAAAACCAAATATTATTGGGGAACCCAAAAACCCTTCCTATTCGAAAAAACGGAAATTTTAAAAGCGCTGCGTAAAACGTATCCAAAAAACGTGCCCAAAAAAGGGGATGTTTGGGTGCGTTTTCGTGCAGCAAAAAGACGCATCCTATAAATTTTTAAATAGGAAAATTTTTTTCTGCCTTTTAAAAAGGAAACAAAAATTGGGCCCTGTAAATTCTTTGAATGGATCCAAAAGACACATGTAAAACCCCACATTAAACGATAAAACCCTCTGAACACCGATGCGTGTTTTACATTGAAATAATTTTAAATTTACCCCGCAAAATTGTTTGATATGTGTTGGGGTCCGTTTTTGGGTCCAAAAAAACGGATCCAAAAAAACGCATTAAAAAACGTCGTGTAAACATACCCTTTTTAACCCCCTTAAAGACCGGCCGGGACCATCTTATGGCGTCAGCCGGTTTCGGGGCGTTTTGTCTACAGCGGAATCTTTTGGCCCCTCGCTGCAGACATCCCGGGGTTTGCGGGGACCCCGCGCCCCAGCTGCAATGGGATCAAGGGGTGTTTCTTCACAGCATTGATCCCAGGCATCTCCTGCAAGCACCAGGGAGCGGGGGAAAAACCCCCGCAACCCCGGGGCTTTTAAACCCCGCGTTACCCCCAGCGCAATCAAAAAGGGGTTTTCCCCCGCTTTGGGCGGGTTTATCGGGAAAACCCCGGGCACCCCCAACAGAGTTCAGGGGGAAAGGCTGCACAGTCCCCTTTTGGGGGCCTAAGTGGCCCCTGAGCTTGGGCTGGTATCAAACCCCCGTGGGCCAGGGGGACACTGGATGCTGTCCTAATCACTGCCTGTGTCAAAATGACACAGATTAGAATTTTTATTAGATATAAATATGCCAATACATTACCAAGTTAAAAAAAAAAAATAAAAAAAAAAAAGTTAAAAAAGATCTCCCCTTTAGGGAATAAAAAAAAAAAGGAAAAAAATAAAACCCCCTAAAAAGTGTAAAAAAAAAAGAATAAAAAAAAAAAAATAAAAAATAAAAATAAATATTTTTATAAAAAATAATTGTGCTTAAAAATTTAAAAACCCCAAAAAAAACCCACACATATTTTTGGGATTCACACGCCCCTAATAACCCTTTTTAAAATTTAAACTAAAAAGGTTTTTTAAGTGTGAAATGGGGAATGGTGTTTAAAAAAAAAAAAAAAAAAAAAAAAAAAAAAATTATTTTTTTTAATAAAATAAAATACTGCAATTATTTATAAGTGAACTTAAACTATTCCCCCTAAAGTACAACTTGTTTGAATAAAACGGGTTTTCATACAATGCGTTTTTAAAAAAATTTAAAAAAGTTAAAAACGTTGAAACGCAAGGAGGCAAAAACAAAAAAAAAATTTCTGGTCATTAACTACTTTTCAGGCGTTCGGCTTAAGGGGTTAATATAGTCTTGGCTGGTCCCGGCTACTGTGAGCTAGTCACTGTTCTTCAGGTTATTTCATCACTGTGTATCAAGAAAAAAACAAACATGGTGGATAATAAAACTGATTTATTGAAGGCAAAGCATTGTTATGTTTACACAAAACATGTATTATTTTAAACAGTTTCCAAAATTTTCTAACTTTTCCCCATAATCTAGCAGATCCTTTTGCATAATTTTATATATAATTTCAGTTTTGTTTTTTAATTATATTTATTAGCCTATAACGCATATAATTCCTCTCAAACCACTAAATTTAACAAGCATTTGTTTTTCCAAATTTTGTCTTACTAATCCTGTTTAACATAATTCTTCATTGGATTCTCCTCCCATGCAGGTAATGTGGACAATTGTTCACTGGTTTCCTCATAAATGGGCCATCCCCAGGCCTGGAAGAATGGAGCCCGGTTTTTATTTACTATTCGGGGGGAATTTTCTGCCCAAAGATTTTTTTAACTTTTTTGTCATTACCGACATTTGGCATGGTCTGATATTCTGCGAAAACTTTTTTGAATGGATCCCAACCAAAGCCTTCTTGTAGCTAAAACAATGAAGATATAATAGATTCATGAGAATAGTTTTATATTGTTCTGTCAATGCAAGAATGATTAATATATTACAGTATTAAACAAGGAAACGTACAGCTCATTTTCATTATTACTAGGCAAAGTGTATTAATGTAGAAGTATTCAGTGGACTGCAATTTACAGTAAACATGGTAATATTTGTCCTCAGCAAAAAAACTTCACCCATTAGCCTATTATAATACTATACATATCAATCAATGACTAGAAATCGGTTAGTATCGGTTGTATTTGAAAACAATCCCCAGTGAGGAAGATGACTTTTTCATTGTTTTTAATCTACCTGGCTCTGGTTTCTTTAAATAAAGATTGTTGTGATTTTACTATCTGATGTGCATCCTTAGTTTGAACGGTGCGAGTGCTTTACTCTTTTTTGTGTTAAGTTGTATGAAACAGAATTTTTCAAAAACTAAGCTTTTTGTGTTTCTACCATACAACAATCTTTCTATAGTAATATTTTCATTTCAGTGTGTGGTATTACAGTAGTTTCTAGGCAGCATGTCATCAGGGAGTATCTTTTGACTCAGAGCTTCCTTTACTTTTATATTCCAGTCAAAATTACAGCTGTCACGAGTGGGCCTGCCCGGGCCCCCCCCCCTGCAGGTGCAAATTGGCTTCTGCTGTTTCCCCAGTTTCAGGGGGCAGTGGCCCGCGGTCCTGGGGTATTTGAGCCGCCCGGGCGCACTTGCTCCCCTGCACAGCCCCAACCCTTAAACCCGGGCCGCATCCTGCCCTCCTTGCGACTTCTCTGGGCCCGCCCGGTGCGCACGTCCCGCGCCCTAGGGCGCGGGGCCGGGGTCCTTTTTAAATTTAAATGGCCCGCGTTGGGCCGCAATTGGGATTGCCGGTCACTGACCCCATATAAAGGGAGTTCCTTCAGGAACGCCCCCCCCCCGGATCTTTTGTGTATTGTTATAGGAAACCCTTAAATTTGGTCTGTCTGATTTCCGTGTACCGTACCGTTTGCCTCCAAACCCTCCACCCCGGGAAACCCTTTTTCCGCTTGGAAACCCGACCTCACCGCCTGTTCCCCACGACTACGAGCCTGCCCCCGGATGAGTCGGGTTTCCCCACTTTAAAAAATCGGCACCCCGCCAAACAAGTCACATCAGGGGGAGCGACCTGATGACTCCCGCCACAGCAAATCCATCCCCTTTGGGGGTTTTGGGGTCTGGTTTAAAACCCGGGGCCTTTCTTAGATTACCCTCCCCCGGCGTGGGTTAAAAACCCCTAAATTGCGGTGGGGCCCGGGGGGCCCGCTACTGTGGGGCCCGGGGACACCCTGCTCCTGTGCCTAGGGGCCCCAAAAACCCTTCTAGAGTCGTCCTTTTCTCCCCCTAAAAGAAACAGCAAAAAAAATTTTTTTTTGTTGCCCTATTTAATTTTCGTTTTGTGTACTGTAACTTATTACTGATCAACCTTCCCCTCACTAAACTCTCCCCTCTCTAATCCATCCTAAATGCAGCAGTCATCAGCTTCCCTGATGCCTCCACCTTCTGCCAGTCACCGTGCTGGTTGCCTAATATACTTCAAACTTATCATTGTCACTGACAAAATTTTCCTCAGAGGCTGCACTGCATAGGTGTAACTTTAGGGGGGTACGGAGGGGCTGCCCTCTTCCCCACTTTTTTATGGGGGGGGGATGGTCACCCCACTTTTTAGCCCATTTAATAAAAAAATAATCCTATGAAAGCATGACAATAGGGTAAGTGGGGAGGCAAGAAACAAGGGGGAAGGAGTAAACCTTTTTCTCCTAATTTTTTGTGCATCTTGCAGGGGGCAAGTAAGTAGCAGCCTCAAATGTCAGTGCAGAGTGAGATGGTAGAGCTGGAGTCACAGGGGCTGCTTCACCAAAACAAAACTCGCTCACATCCAGCACACTCTTATCGGGGGTGTAGTTTCCCTCCCATTTTTTACCCCCTTTCCCCCATGCTCAGCCCCTCAAAGAAAAGAGAGTCTTGCTGAATCCAACTGAACCAGACTACAGGAGACAGGTAAGGATGGTGGACAAGGGTGCTAGGGGTTGTGTGTGCAGTGAGTAGTGTTGTACTGTTTAAATTTTAGATGTGTATATTCGTAAGCCCTGGCTACCATGTCACTTTTTACCCCATTACGCGCTGGGGAAAATGAAAGTGTGGAATGGCCAGTGCGTACTTCTAAAACACCAGGCAGATAGCAGAGCGCACAGCACGCCCTGCTATACGCTGTGTGAACATACCTTAAGGATATGTTCATGCAGAAGATATGAATGCTGTTTCCCTGAGGTGGTTCGCGCTGATCTGCCTCAGAACGCCGTCCAATGAGGCGGGGAAACTGATTTCCCTTATACCCTATTAAAATCATGTCGTTGTTTAAATGGCCTGATTTGCTAATATTTTCGGCGATATTTTAGCGTTTTAACAGAATTTTTTGGGGGGTGTTTTATGCACTAAGGGATAGGAGGCAGAAATCAGCCCCGGGCAGTCTGGGTTGTTTGCTCGTCGGAATTCTGCGTTTGCAAGCGCCAGATTTCCAACAAGCAAACGCACGTCATGAAAAAAAAACTCTGTAACTCCCCCCTAAGTGTGAAAATGTCTGTTTTCAATAATGTATATATATACACACACAATTTCCCCGGGACCTTTTTTAAAGTAGCTCTGGGGAACATGTGTAATGTAATAATCGTGGGGTATGGTGCAATGTAGTAATCTGTTGGGGATGTGTAAATTAACTTTATGTTGGTGTGTAAGTAATCTTGGGGGATAGTGTGTAAAAGTAATCTCTGGGGTACAGTGAGTAATGTAACCTCTGGGGTACAGTGAGTAATGTATTTCGTTTCTAGGGTTCAGTGTTTAATATCATAATTTTTGGGGTACAGTGAACTATGTTATTTCTTGAGTACAATGTGCAATCATTTGTAAGGGGAGTTAGAAATGTAATTCTGTGGCTACCATGTGTAATATAATTATGTTGGGGTGCTGAGTGATTCATTTCTGAGTAGGAATCAATAAAAAAATTTGGGGTACAAAAATTGACATAATGATTCCAAGGGGTACATGAGATTGTTTTTTTTTTTTTTTCCCTTTTTTCATTCTGTTGTGTGTATACAAATTTAAGGGAGTAGTGAGGGGGGGTTGAGGGGGGTTAAGCGAATTTGTTTCATTGAAAAAAAACATTTTTTTTTTCAACAGAGGAAAAATTTAGAACTGGTTCAGTTTTATTGCCAGGGCTGCTTTTTAGTTCCAGTCCGGCTCTAGACTTTAGTAATTTTTCTATTATGCCTTAAAATCAGATCCCTGCATCCAAAAGTAATTTTTACATCATTTTAAGTTAAAGGTGACTTATTCTTCACTTTAGAGTAAGGTTAGCAGAATCATATCTGCCAGCAGTCATCAAGTCAGGGATTTCAGTCTACTAGATATAAAAACAATTTCCATCCAAGTGTGTTTAAAATTGAAATCATTTAAGGAATATTCCAGCCACTAGCAGATATCACTTATCTGCTTGATTGGTAATAAAATGCTAGATGAGTGGAGATTCGAATGTTGATACCCCCACCATTTGCAGGAACAGAAGACCTATGATAAACACAGAGGTTTATAAGGGAGGTTTCTGTCACCCCCGTAATTTCTGAATGAAGCAGTGGTACATATGCTAAATTTCCCTCCTTGCCGCATGAATGGTAGCTGACCAGCATTCAGCCTCCACTGATCCAACACTGAACACTTATCCAGTACACAGTAAAAGTAAAATTGTCTTACCTGGAGATAAGTCTCAAGTGCTGTCCATACACGCCAGTCTGCCAACTTTGCTCCATTCTTCAGATACTCTCTGATACCGGTCTCTCTTTTTGATGGGACCAGATTAGGATGAGCTTTATCCCTTGGATTCCAAGCACATTTTCATGTACATATACTGACCATAGGTTACATGTTGCATCTGTAGTGTTAGGAGGGAATTCCCAAGCACTCTGCTGCTGATTGTGCCCAAGCATATTTATAGGCCCCCATAAGCCATCTTTCTTTATCATTTCCAGATCTGTTATTTCATTAGATGACTGTTGATGACACATAATTGGATATCCAGCATGCATCCATCCTACAAAGCAGAATAACCACATATGTTTAAAGTGATGTCTCAAGACTAAGCTCATTTATCTGTTGGGGCATGATTTAATGATCAAGAGAAAAAGGGGGGGACAAAGGGGGCGCACAATAGTGAAGTAGGTAAAAATAATGGTTATTAAAAATAGGTAAATATGCTTACCTTCTGAGTTGCGCCGTATTATAGAGGCACAACTCTCATATGAGCTTGCGGGTTTTTGGGATGCCGTAGCCCGTATCACGGCTGCCACTGGTCCACTGGATTCCGGGGTTCAGAGGAACGCCGGATAAAACTGTTATAAAAAGTAAAAATGGCGGACCCGGCGCACGTGGAATATAAAATGACTAGAGCCATAATATTGGCTTTGTTAAAAAAGTGTCTTTATTCTTAAAGATGTAGGGGTTTATGACCCTCACACTATTAAAAACAGAGGACGATAAAACCAACGCGTTCCTGCCTATACCGCACTTTCTCAAGGTAATCCCTGAGAAAGTGCCGGGATACGGGAGGAACGCGTTGGGTTTTATCGTCCTCTGTTTTTAATAGTGTGAGGGTCATATACCCCTACATATTTAAGAATAAAGACACTTTTTTAACAAAGCCAATATTACGGCTCTAGTCATTTTATATTCCACGTGCGCCGGGTCCGCCATTTTTACTTTTTATAACGGGGCATGATTTAAAATAGAAGAGAAGTTTCATACTTACCTCCTGGACACTCCAGGTGACCGATCCGTTCATCCCAGCTGCAACATGGAACATTCATCGGTCATGTGACAGGTGCAGCCAGTCACAGGCCACAGCGGTCAAGACAGCGCGCCGGACTGGGCCCGCCCCCTGGGGAACGTGCGGCATGTCCCGGCACGCTGGGCGCGGCCGGAGCGCGTCACAGTGAGGGGAGAGCAGAGGAGGAGTCCAGGCGCAGGGAGGGGCGGTACTTAAGGGCCGCCCTTCCGCCCGGAGAGCAGTCGGCGCAGCACGTGAGAGGCAATGAGGAGCCCGTGCTGCGCGCTGCTTGTATTGCCAGACGTTTTGAGTAGAGGCGAAGCGGGCATAGTGCAGGAGCAGCAGGGGTGGTTTGTGCAGCATGGCCAAGGGTGATCGGCAGATGGAGGAGCTGCGGCGGCTGGCAGCATCCAGGGGCGTAGTATGGCTGCAGGAGGCCATTAAAGCGGTGGACCACATCTCGGGAGCGGTACCAGGATCACCGGCTGTGAGTAGGAGCAGCTGCAGACGTTGGGCCAGGCCTCCGCAGAGGCTGAGCCCAGAGTGCACACCGAGGGCCCGCCGTCGCCGGGGGAGCCCTTCTGGAGACCCTCCGGGTCGGGGGGATCGCCCTCGAGCTGGGGGGCGGTCTTGTCGGCCTGGGAGGCATTCGAGTGGGCCGGCGGGCTCTGCGTGGGATGGTGGATGTCCTTGTCCTGTTCGTTCCCCCCTATTTTGTGGTCCCCAGGCGGGAGTTTAGGGAGCGCGGGGTTTCCTCAGGGCCAAGAGGGCCGCTTGAGTGGGGGGGTGTCGGGGGAGCCTGGGGATGCCTGTTCGTTGGCAGATGCGGTTCGATCGTTACTGGCTCAGCTTGAAGGTGGGGGGCCGGGCAGCGGAGGCCCTTCCCCGATTGGTGCATGAGTATCTCCACAGCCTTTGAAGGTTAGACGGGGGTTCCTTCAGGGGTGGTGCTTGAGCATGGGGTGCCTAGGGGTGGGGTCACGGTGTTGGTTCAGACCGAGAAGGAGCAGCAGGATAGTGTGCAATTGGATGATAAAGCGACGGGGGAGGTTTATGTCTGCTTCGAGTGCGTGAAAAACTATGGAAGACGAATATGTGGAAATTTTCTCTCTTCTCCCTCTGGAGAAATTAAATTTCGACAGGGGAAAGAAAGAAAAGTAAGAAGGAGGAGGAAGAAAAGCGGCGGTGGTGCCTGATCCCTCAGACATTTATCAATTGGCTGCAAGCTTTTGCCATATTGACAAGCATCATTGGGGAGAAGGCCCCAGAAAGTTGCTTGGCGTTATTTTGTTATATGGATGTAATTGGGGAGGCGCATCGGGCTTACGGGGGGTTGGCGTGGTTGCGCTACGATAAGCAATTTCACCAACGGAAGGCGGTTCGCCCTTCCATTCGCTGGGACCATAAAGATATTGGTCTTTGGCTGAAGGTTATGGCCCTGACGAAGTTTGGGTCACACTTTCAGGGGGTGGTGGAGGGGAGGAGCGGCCGGCCAAGGAGGTAATGCCGGGGGGTCAGTTGGAGGGTCCCAAGCTGGAGGGAAGAAAGGGGCTTGCTGGCAGTTCAATAGTGGCCAGTGCAAATTTGGAGCAGGATGAAGGTTCAAACACATCTGCTCCTTTTGTGGGGCGACCTCGCACAGTCTCCGCTGTTTAAAAAAGGGGGGGTAAGGTGGGGGTAGGGTGGCCAAGGGGGGGACCCGGAGCTTCACGATTGGGAAGTTTGGACAGATTTGGATCG